>BRDA01014420.1:93355-134367 GCA_036984385.1 Crenuchus spilurus | reverse complement strand
ACGGTAGGCAGAGACCAACGAACATCGTCCGATCGTGGACTATTAGGTCAGGTACAGAACTACAATAGGTAGGTCCAATAAGAACCGAGGGAGTCAGAAGACGAGGAAGACCAAGAATAACCTGGATGGATAACATCAAGACATGGACTGGATTATCAGGTGCTAGCCTGCTACAAGCAACAAGAGACAGATGGCATTAGAGAGAAGTGACTCGTCTGTGCAGCCTACCATCACGAAGCGATGACGGCGTATAACATAACATATAATTTTTATTCAAATAAGTAAATGTTTCTCACTATAATATTGAAATTCTGACCTGGGGATGTTTTCTGAATATGATATACTTTCTTATGAAACATACAGTGGAACTTTGGTTTTCATCATTAATCTGTTCTAAAGTCTCTGACAACTGAAACGAGCGATAACTGAAGCTAAAGACTAATGAAATGGATAAATGAACATTTAACATCACTCGTACAGGTTTACGATCTGTTTTAGAGAGTGCTGGTGTGGACCAGCTGCAGCTTTTTTTGTGTACACGTGTTCTGTGCCACAATTTTTCACACCTTTTTTCAGCCGTTGCTTTAGTGTGATGTGTTTTAGTTTGTTTTGAGCGTTATCAATGAGACATGACGAACAAAGCCAGAATTAACAATAAATGTTTGGGTCAGTGAGGAACGTGAAGGTGGATGCTTTCACTTGAGTTGGTTTCACAAAATTAATGGTGAGTCAGGTGGGCACGCTGACAAAAACCAGGCAGATGAACAACAACTGGGACAAAATTTCCCCGAAAAAGTAAATGATGACAGAATTATGATAACCGATAAAGCTTCCACTGTAATTGCTAAAAATCACATTAAATAGTGACACTTTGCCCTTTTTAGAGTTTTTTTGTATAAGCATCGTTACCCCTAAATTGCAGTTATATTATACTTGTGAGCTGTTCAAGATCTCAGAAGTGAAGTGTCTGGTGAACATTAAACACTAACACTAGAATGCTAGTTGTTTCAGATCAGTTTATGGGGAGTCAGAAAGCTCAGGCATTGTTATTTGTAAACTCGGATTGTAGATAAGCAGGGATTTACTGGCAGGCAAACCTCAAACCACTGCTGCATTGTGGTGAGTGAGATGAATGTGTAACAGACTGTGGATTCTGGATAAAAGTCACGTTCCTCAATCTCTAGTAGTTTCAGTAGAAGCTTGAGGAATATAAAGTCTGTAAATCAGATACATTATTATAAACTTCTATTAAAAGGAAATATTAGTGGAATTTAATTTCTTACATTTTATGTGCTCCCCTTACCATCTTTCACTGGATCTTCCTTAAAATAGCAAGTAAATTAAGAGCCTGAAAGTAGGTCTAAAAAGTTCATTAAATATCGTAAAACCCATAAAATATCTCATAAATATGGAAGTAGAGGTGTGATATCTCTGATAATGCCTTAAATATCAGTGTGTAAGCAGACATTGTCAAGCATGTCACTCAAAAAAACAAAAAACAAAACATGCCTTGTAATACGTTATAAAACAAAAAACATGCATTATAAAACAAAAAAAACATGCATTATAATACATTATAAAACAAAAAAAAACATGCATTATAATACATTATAAAACAAAAAAAAACATGCTTTATAATACATTATAAAACAAAAAAAAAACATGCATTATAATACATTATAAAAAAAAAAAAAAACATGCATTATAATACATTATAAAACAAAAAAAAACATGCATTTTAATACATTAGAAAACAAAAAAATGACATGCATTTTAATACATTAGAAAACAAAAAAATGACATGCATTTTAATACATTAGAAAAAAAACAAAAAAACAAGCCTTATAGCAAGTAAGGGCTGCGAATCTTAAATTGGGAATCTTAAATTGGGAATCGAACAAATCGATCCAGAATTGATTCTTGGGGTCACGAATAATTTTTTTTTCCCGATTTTTCAAAAAAAAAATACTTTACCGTTGTAATCTCTGCAAATCACATGAGTCACGTCAAGCCCTTTCTTATCCGGGCCGTGTTGACAGTAAAATTCAAAGTGTTTCCAAATCGTTGCTTTTAAAGACCGCGGCTTGGCTTGCATGCCTGGTCATAGCCGACGCTGCTTCCTTGTTTTGCCTAGCACTACGGTGGCTGAGAAGGCACATCCGCACCCGCGAAAAAAATCGATTTTTTGATAATGAGAATCGATTCTGAATCGTTCAATGTTAGAAATGCGATTCGAGCTCAAAGTGATTTTTTCCTGCACCCCTAATAGCAAGCCATGAGATTCTTTGAATGGCAGAACAATATATAAAACAAGCACTTTCCCTTTCCTAAATGAAAATGGAGAGATGAATTGTACTAGATTGTAGAGCATAATTGAAATAATGCTGACTGCATTAACTATGTCGTCTGTTTTTTTTTTTTTTTTTTTTTTTTTGTTCTAGTCAGTCAGTTGAATAGGTTGCATGTTCTTTTATAAGGCTCTTCTTTCACTTCTCTTTGTTTCCACAGTGAATCTGGCCTTGAGGACCCTATTTTCCTCTTTCCTGTTTAGCTAATGAAGGTCTATTAACTTTAATTGAAGTCACTTACAAAGCACTGCCATATTTAACGCTCTCGGTCCATGCAACAACCAACCTAGTGCTTTCAAATTCTGATCACGGCCATAAATCAAAATCAGCTAAATGATGCATAAGGGAGAAATATTGACTAAAGTTCTTCTGCAAGAGCTTCTGCTACATGGCTGTGTACTGTGTGCTTGTTAACCAGATAACAGCAGTTTCAGAGGAAGGAACTGTCATTCACTGAAATTACCAATTGTGCATGTCCTTCTGGTCTTTCTTTTTCCCCATGTTGCTTTTGTCATTATGCAGAGAAAACAGATGTTTTTTGCACCTGCTTTCCTCAATATATTTGCAGTGTACTCATTTGACTGCACTTGTTTATTCCTGCATTGTAATGGAATAATCCTCAGAATAAGACTCTTTTCCTTGATTGCTTGATCCACATCTCCACAGTTCAGTTCAGGCTGAGGAATAGAGTACAATATACTACAGTTTCACATAATATATCATATTTAGATTTTCTGATGTTTATACAACCCAACAGAAGTGTATTGCCACATTGAAAACAGTTATTGTATATAAACCTGTATGTATACTGTGTGTGTATATACAGTTTTTCAACATTTGCAAACAGAAATTGTTAAAGCATCTTAAATCAAATAAAATATGATGTACTAGATGTACAGCCAGTCCTCTACTTTTACATATATGCAGTTTCTATACACCAATGTTGTTGTTGTTGTTGACAGTCCCTTTTATAATTGGTTGAAATATGTATTGATTAACATTTTTCAAATGTGCATTTGTTCAGTATTGTAGAAGAATGGATTATATATAACATCATATAACATCATTTATCACAGTAATAGCATATCTTCACGTTGCTCACCTCAGTCAGTTGACTTGGTTTACGCTAAAAGCTCATCTCGAACATGATTATTCATGTTAAAAGAGACAGAGAGGACAAAGCCTGTCTGAAAATGGCTCATTAATGTCCAATCTCTTAAGTTATTTTTAAATCTTTTATCAAATTGATTTTATTCAGTGAGATTTTTTCCTCATCTGACTCTCACTGCTGGATCCATTAGAGTGTACAGCAATTGCTAAATGTGAAGGTCTTATTAGATTCAGATGGAGCGGAAGGGAGGACTGCACAAAGAATTATGAGCATGGCTGTATTATGTGTTTAAAGGGATCTGCCCAGCCATGCAGTGCTAATAGAAGCCCAGGGTAGTTTGATTCATTTCTGTCTTCTTTTTTTCCCCTCTTCTTTTAGAAATAAAATCCTTGTTATTTATAAACTCAATACTTACTTACTTATTCACCTGTCTGACTTAAAATTAGGGATGCACCGAAATGAAAATTTTTGGCTATAACCAAACAAAAACATTTGGCCAAATACCGAATACAGTTCCTCATTCCTATAAATGATTATAAAATTAGTAACTAAACTATTTCCAAACAGAAGTCTTGTAGTTAGTCAGGAATAAATGTCTATTTTAATAAGTTTATAATCTTATAATAAACCTTATTTCTTTTGGTAGTTGTGAGATGGTCCCTAACACTGCAGCCACCAGAAGACAAACACAAAGCTAAGTGGCTGTATTCTGGCTTCATCATGTAAGTGTAGTTTAGCAAAGGTTGAGCTTGTAGTTTGTTGTAGTGTTTTCTGGTGAGATAAACCACAATTCTGAATGTCTAATATTAAACTATCACCATAAAGAAAAAAGGTAAAAGTTTTATTAAAAAGGGCATTGCTTGTTTTACATAATTTGTTTTTTTTCTCATCAAAAGAGTTTTTTAGAATAGTCTGTAATTTGAATGATGGCTAGTACAGAGAGAAACAGAAGCTAGCTACTTTCCTCAAAGTCCAACAGAGGTACATGGAAGATATACACGTACATGTTTTGACAGGACAGACATGATGGAAATGTTGTAGCCCAGATAATGGGCAGAAATCTCATGTGTGTTCATGTTAAAACTAAAACTAGCAAAAACATCAGGTTCCTTCTGTTTCTGATTTCTGTATCGTTTACGTTTGATTTCTTCTAAGTATGTAGTTGATAATTGCTGTCGTCTGTTTTTATAAGACTGGTAAGACGGAATCAGTTACAAGTCATTCATTTAGTAGCAGTAAACAATGTCTGTATAATCACTCCATGCCTGCTTTACTACCAGCAGTGTTGTTTTTAGTTCTGTTGTTGGGGCTTCGAAGCTTTGCTGAAGGCTCACAAAATTCTGTTCATTTGATTCAAACACCTAAATTACTTTCAAATGAAATAGTAGAGGATTGACTAGTATTTTTGTCATAATAATAAAGTTATGCTGTCAAACTCACTAATCCTCTCTCACTGATATCTTTGTAAGCAGTTTTTCTTCAACTTGTTCTGATCCATCACTGTGTTTGGATTGACATTTTCCAGAACAGATTCCAATACTCATTATTACTAATCAAGGACACCAGTAGCTGATATTTGGGATCAGTATTCATTTGCATTAAATTGGATAAGTCTGAAGCTCATACTTGCCACCTACATTAAATTAACAGTCTAATATTAGACGTTTATAAAAAATAAAGTACTTTGAGCTTTGGATGGGTGCAAAAGCCCTGAAAAGAATGTTGAATTGGATTTACTTGAATGTGCTTCACATTTCTACCAAACAAAGAGTGACTCGGCATGGAGGTCAAGCACCAACTCTGTTAACAGGAAAATGATTGGCCCTGAGTGTCAACTCCTGCTAAATTATACAACTGCAGGACTGAAGAAACACATGATTTTCAGACATGCCAGCCCTCAAATATGATTGTGATCTTTTGTGTGTCGATTCTGTTGTTACCTAAGACAGATCTCAAAAAATAACAAACTAATAACAACAAATCCCCAAAATAACACATTGAGTAATGTCCGAGAACTACGTAAGTGTGTTAAGAAGATTTTTTTCTTAAGCGCAGTCAGTGAATGAGGCCCATTATTTTCAACCTGTCCAGTGTTGAATACCTGCTACAGTACAATTGGGCTTAGCTGTGTAGTGTTTTAAAGTTATATAGTCACTCGTTAGCTTGAATAGGCTTTTTGTTCTGCACAGCTTGTCCAGCATTACAGCAGTAGCTGGGAAAGAATTCTTTTGTGGGTACAGCTTGGACAGGCCAATTAAGCAGAACTTGCTGTAGTTGTCTATCGCAGGAGACCTGTGAAAACCTTTTAGAAGTGTAAACCAGTCACACAACTGTCATGTTGAGCCAGAAAATAACGTTGTCTTACTGTCTTCCTTGTTTCTGGACTCTTGTCAAGACGTAGACCTTTTCCTGTCATTTCCTTTTCATTGTGGAAGGTGATGGGACTTTTTTTGTCTTTCCCAGCTGCTGTACACAAAACATAATGCTTGTTAAGGAAGAAATAAACTTCTATGTATTTCCTTCTTTTTATTAACTATTACTCTCAATGGTTAATGAAATGCTATTAGAGACGACTGTAGTATGTAAATAATTGTTTTGTAACCAGTCACCGTGTTTGATATTGTGCTGTGATTGGTTTAATGAAACTGCTAATGTAACCTAAATGTGGGGAACTGAGGGCTATGGTTCAGTAGATGTTGGTTTGATCCCCAGGCAGGTCATGACTGAAGTGCCCCTGAGCAAGGCACCTAACCCCCAACTGCTCCTCGGGCACCATGGATAGGACTGCCCACAGCTTCAGGCACATGTTCTCACAGCACTGACAAAACGTTTGGTTATTGATTCGTTGGTTCACTAACATCACAAACCACAGCAGAATAAGCACCATGTCTTGGGGGGCACAGACCTTGAATTTTTGTAACCTGAATCTGATTTCTTTATTAGCATTTTTCTACTGCAGGCTAAATGAACACACCTGCAGATGTTCAGTACAGTAAAAGTCATTACTTGCATTACATGAACATGGTCTAATATTAGAATTTAAAATGAAAGTACTTTGGAAAAATTGGATTTACATGACATACGATCCATGTTTGTGCTGTGGGTGGGACATTTGGGCAGACAAAAGTTTTAGCTTTTATTGTTTCGGATAGATGAAACACTTTTATTAGTGTGGAAAATGGTTCATGTGCCAAATCCAGTTTTCAGAAACACTCTGATTATTAGGAAGGAAGGAAGGAATGTTACACTTATATAGCGCCTTTCTAGATACCCAAGGACGCTTTACAATCAACACACTCAACCACAAACACCGGTGAGAAGCGGCAGCCTAATCGCGCACAGCGTACTCTCAACCGGAAGCGACCGTCCACCTGGAGGACTGCATCGAGCACTAGGGGGATCACCCAGGACAGAGTGCCAACCATATCTGGGCATACATACATACATACACAGACATACACATTCATACACACCAGGGTAATTTTTTTAGAGTAGCCAATTCACCTGATCTCCATGTTTTTTTGGACTGTGGGAGGAAACCGGAGACCCCGGAGGAAACCCACGCGGACACGGGGAGAACATGGAAACTCCGCTCAGATGCGGACTCGAACCCAAGACCTCAGTGCTGAGAGGCGAACGTGCTAACCACTAAGCCACCGTGCCGGCTCTGATTAACTTTAGTACAATGAGCCATGCATAATTTATACTACAACATGAGTGTATGTGCCTGTCTTAAGTTATAAAATTACAACAAATGTCTCCCAAAAGAAAATGTCCATTCACATATTCAGCAAAAATCGCCAAATTTTGATCTTGGGTCAGTCCAATTCTCCTACTGTGACATAACGTCTGTGCTGCTGTGCAAGTGTACATGAGCAGTCTTGAGTCTCATCAAACTGTAATTTTAGAATTACAGTAAAACTAACATCAGTACAGTCTTATGTACAAATATGTCAATGGGCATAGGTTTGCCATTTGTACAGAATACTTCCATACTAACAGCTATGGTCACCATGTGCAGCCACAATTTAAAAAAACATCGGAATGCCATGTAAATAAAAACAAAATGCATTGATTTGCAGATCTCTTTGACCCATATTTATTCACAATAAAACAGAGAACACATATGAGATGGTGAAAGTGAGGCATTTTACCATTTCATTAAAAAATGTGACCCCGCCAGGGAAAACCAGGTCAAAGTCATTCTTTTTTTTTAAATGTTTTTTTCAAAACAACTTTTTTTTGTGAATTTAAGTTTTTTTTAATCAAAATATCTACTCTGATAGATCTGAGACTGTTATCTTTCATTTACAGCAATAATACTGAGTGGCTAAGTTTTGTCGCTAATGTGAGTGACACAATATTGACACGATATCTCAATAAGTCGCCCAGTGACTTTGGCCTGGTTTTCCCTGGCAGGGTCACAAATATTAACTCATTTAGAACTTGATGGCAGCAACACATCATAAAGTTTGGACAGGGGCAACAAAAGGCTGGAAAATAAGGACTACTACTACTAATTACTACTGCCACATACTACTACTAATACTACTACTAATAGCAGCTTGAGGAGCAATTTGCAACTAAATCACATGACTGGGTATAAAAAGAGCAGTTTAGAAAAGCTGAGTCCCTCAAACAAAGATGGGCAGAGGTTCACTAATTGGCAGAGAATTGCAACTAAAAAAATTTGTCACAGACAAATGTTCAGCGTAAAATTGTGAAGACTTTGAATATCCCACCATCTTCAGTACATACTATCATCAAAGGTTTCAGAGAATTTGGAGATATCCTTGTGCACAAGGGGCATATGGATGTCTATGATCTTCAGGCCCACAATACATAAACGGGCATGATTCTGTGCTGCAAATCATGGCATGGGCTCAGAAATGCTTCCAGAATCGTCGTCTGTGAACATCGTCTCTAGAATTTTTTTTGTACTTATTCATTGATATATTTTTAACAACATATGCTACGATCAAGACACCCTCTCTTTCAGGCAAGGCCTTGCAAGACAATGCTAAACCACATACTGCAACATTACAACAGCATGGTTTTGCAGAAAGGTCTGAGTGCTGAACTGACCTGCCTGCTGTCCAGACCAGGTCAAATGTATTTATGTAGCACTTTTTACAGCTGATGTCACAAACCAGCATTACAGGGTTAGTAATAACAAAACACAACACGATCACATTTGGTACATCAGGAAATGAAAAATCTAGTAAAGAACCGGGATTGTCTGAGGTAGCATTCTACCTACTCAAGAACGGAACATTTTTCTCCCAAAACTCCAGCTGTTCACTTCACAGATGTTTACAGACTGTTGTTAAAAGAAGACGGGATGTTACACAATGGTAGACATGGCCCTGTCCCAACTTTTTCTTAGATGTTTTGCTGTCAGCAAATTATTATATGAATAATATAAATAATATTATAATAATATTAATGAGTTAATATTTTTTCATTAAATGGTAAATGCCTCACTTTCTGGTATGTGTATGTGTATTGTGAATAAAATGAGTCTATAAGATTTGCATATCATTGCATTCTGATTTTTTCACATTTGTTTACATTTTTCAAAGCCTCCCAATGTTTGGGTTTGTAGATTTATAGGAGAAATGGGAAGAGGTCACACTGAGGTCAGCTTCTGTTTACATACCCAGTGTGTTTATTATGTCTACACAGAAACATTTTGTTATTGAACAGCAACATGGAGGAAAGGATGTTCTGTGGTATCTAATTGCCGTACAGTCTAGAACTTTGAAAACATCTCTCTGACTTCCAGCAACTGCACACAGGAGATAAGGGCACCAGGAGAAAGGAAGTGTGGGCTTATTCAGGTCTGTTGTGCAGCAGTTAAGGATAAACCTTCTTCCTATGTCCATTTCCCATCCATGGCTGGATCTTCACTTTAGTGATGGGAAAAGACATGATTGAGTGTATTTCTAGGCCTCTTTATTTCACTTTGAATTTGTGAAACATTATGCTCTGCAGATTCTCTCTGCACACAAAAATAAAAAATGTACAAAAGTAGCATTAAAAGGCATTCTGAGTAAAATAGTCTTCCAAAGCGATGTTACATTGCAGCACCACAGCTCATTGTTATCAGGAGTGGTGCCTTTAGGTCAGTGGTCACTCCATTACTGCTGGTCTGGGGTCAAGACAGATAAGTGGTCTTATTTGACCCATCTCACCTTAATACTTCACCATGGTGGAGTCATATAAGGTAGATAAGGGGCTTGTGTGTGTGTGTGTGTGTGTGTGTGTGTGTGTGTCCAAGAAAAGCTAAACAGAACCAAGTACTGGTTCAAAACACTTCAGAATAGTAAATGAAAGAAAAACATGAAAAGCCTAAAGACATTATGTGGAAAGACTTGCTGAAACAGTAGACTATTTAAATAATCACAGCCTGTAAAATGGTGAGATAGGGATGATGTAGATTACTACCTCTAAGTAGTGGGCACCTGAAAACTCTGCTCTGCTCTTTTCTCCCAGTTTTTTATGCAGTGAAGGTATATAGATTATGGCTGTGCATCATAGAAAAAATGCCAGTATTCAGATTACATTTCAATTGGAGTACACATTGCTACAGTTCTTGCAAAACCATCATTTTGTTTGTCAACAAAAATTCCAATTATCTGCACCAATTCAGCCATTATTTTTTGTGCAGCTGAAGTAAAAGTGCTTACACTGTACATTCTAGGATGTCCTCTGACCTTGGTGTCAGGTCTCATCCAGTAGATAGAACAGCATCAGTCTGTGTACTAAATGACTTTGAGTCTCAGAAAAAACATCATTATGTCTCAGCCCTTAGAGAAAAAGCCCTCGTTCTGAACACTGTCAGAAAAAAGGTATCAGACCAGGTGCTATTTCACCATTTCTGTTCACCTGCACAAGTGCACTACACAATACATAAAACTATCCAGACATGGTTATGTTACTTACTCTGCACACACATTGCTGTACTGTGTGTGTGTGTGTGTGTGTGTGTGTGTTTTGGGTTCATTCTTCATGTAAACACTAATATTAGTAATAATGGTAGGTTGAGTTTTCCTTGTACAATTACATTAGTTCTCTGTGTCTCTTTTTTCATATCCAAACAAAACTTGTTAATGTAACTGAAATATTCCTAAATGTTTTGAATCAAACCAGAAATCGAATCAAATTGGGACCTTTCAAATCTGAATTAAATTGATTCAGGAAATCAGTGGTGATACCCAGCCCTAATTACCAACATGTTAATTCTTTCTTTACAGTACCCAACAAAATGACCAGAGTGAATGAACGTTACACTTAAATAGCACCTTTCTTAAACCCAAGGACTCTTTACAATTAACACAAACCATTTACACACTTAGAACTCAACCTCACACACTGGCAAGAAGCAGCACCAATCACACACAGCGTACTCTCAACCGGAACCAACCATCCACATGGAGGACTGCATCGAGCCATATCATATTTGGGCATACACACACATTTCATTCACACACAGGTCATTTTAGAGTAGCCAATTCACCTGATCTCCATGTTTTTGGAATGGTGGAAAGCATTCTACTGCCAACAATGGCACAAGTTTGAGTTAGATTTTATTTGGCACTTAGCAACATCACATCATAAAGAGGCAATATGTCTTGGTTACTTTACATTTACATTCAACCTAATCATCCTTATATAACTTGACTAATGGCTCAATTCAAATTGAATATGTTCATATATGCACCTCAATTTTAATACAGTAGTCTGATTGAGGCCATTGAACAATTAAGGTAATCCTGTAAATAGTCCAATAAATAGAAGAAAACTAGCCTAAAACTAAATGTTCATTTCCTGTATTACATTTTCAATCAGGAATGTTGATGATTATGGCCGACAGCCATTGAAAACACAAAAGTCAGTATCTCAACACATTAAAATATTATATAATTCAAAACATGATTTTAATACATAAATGTTCTACTGAAAAGTATGTACAGTATATACACTCAGTACTTGGTCAGGGCTTCTTTTGCCTTAATTGCTGCATCGGCGTGGCGTGGTTATGCACCTGTTGAGGTGGCATGGAGGTGATCAGCCTGTGGCACTGTTAACGTGGCATGGAGGTGATCAGTCTGTGGCACTGTTAACGTGGCATGGAGGTGATCAGTCTGTGGCACTGTTAACGTGGCATGGAGGTGATCAGTCTGTGGCACTGTTGAGGTGGCATGGAGGTGATCAGTCTGTGGCACTGTTGAGGTGGCATGGAGGTGATCAGCCTGTGGCACTGCTGAGGTGGCATGGAGGTGATCAGCATGTGGCACTGTTGAGGTGGCATGGAGGTGATCAGCATGTGGCACTGCTGAGGTGGCATGGAGGTGGTCAGCCTGTGGCACTGTTGAGGTGGTATGGAGGTGATCAGACTGTGGCACTGTTGAGGTGGCATGGAAGCCCAGGTTGGACAGTGGCAGAAATAGACACTCTGTGTGTAATTAATCAATATAATATAAGTTTCCGTTTTTGAAATGAGTTACTGATATAAATGATGTTTTTGATGATATTCTCATTTACTGAGATGCAGCTGTATTGGAGAACTACAACAACAGTGGATTTACACAAACTGCAAAATATATAGATTCTCAAATCAGTTATTCAGATCTGTGAAAAGCTTTACATGTGAAAACAACGTAGCTACTGCAAGGTCCAAAATATGGCATCATTTACAGACTGAGAGACAGGCTTGCAGACTGGGACAGATGAGCAAGTAGTACAATAGACCCTAAAACTCAGTATTTCTACAGGCTCTTTGTGCCGTAGTTTCTACCAGGTGGCAGATTAAACAATGGAAAAACAAAGCCGAATCAAAGCCAGTGTGATGGACCAATCACGGAGATGTCCCTGAACATGTGTTTTTGAAAACCATGTCTTATAAACACAATTAATGGGATTGTCTGACTCAAAAATGTGCACATCGACTTGCAGTCAGTTAGACAAGATTATATTACTGATGGCACTTTCCATGTTACATTTCTGAAGATGACTAAGCACCAGTGTAGCTGTGAAATTCCCACACCTGGCACTATATTAAAAACAAATCACCAGTCGATAGTGTGACATGGCTGAAGATTAGTCTACATTGTTTTGACCAAAATGACTTTTTTTCACAGAAATACTCACCTGCATACATTAATCATTAGTCGGCTCATTGACTACGTTTGAGTAAAACTGCTGTTTACATTTTTGATTAACCATTTATTTAATTTAGACACAACAGAAGGCTGAAATACGTCAAACAACCGTGACGTGTTTAGTGTCTGAGGTTTGTAGTCTTTTTCACTGGAGCTACAGGAGTAATGTGGCTAAGAAATAGAGGGTGACAGGACTGATAATCTGTGCCAATATTGTTCAATGAGAATCTGCATGAAAATAAGTGTTTGTTTGTTTTTTTGGTCCATCATAACTGATGCAAGCATGATTGTAAAAAAACACAATTCTTTTGTATGGCCCAGTGTTCTGCCAACAATGTTGCTATTTGATTGGGAGAACTGTGGACCACATCGAAGAAATATAATTAAATATATTTGTTTGTAATTATATAACAATATATATTCCTTTTAATGTAAATTGTGTGTAAAACTTAAACTTTCACACTACAAAGAGCAAATTTATAGTAAAATCAATATTGGTCGCAAATGTTGGTGGTCGGCATTCTTGCATTCTTATAGTTACACTGGTCAACCCTTACTAGTTAAGCCTGCCATACACCTAACAACTTTGAAAAGATTCTGAAAAGACTTTTAACAGAATAAAGTCTGACACCATCTCACATCTACAGACTTTTTAGTCACAGTCTAGTCGCAGGCTTAAGATTTTGGAAAGACTGTGGATCTTACAGTGTCACTAATTTAACTCTTTCATGCTTGAATGTCATAGAAGATAATGACATTAACTGTCCATCATGCATGAAAGGGTTAAAGACTGCAACTAGATTTATTTTGAGATTATTTCCCATCTGCTTTCGTTTTACACAGAATTAATGCAATAAAGAGCAGAATTATTGCAAAATGTAATTATTAAACTTTTCTTTGTATCAAAAATAACTCGACGCACAATGAGACTCGTGCAGTCCACAACAGATCACCAGTTCCATTACACCTATTGCGGTCAATTCCTTCTGCTCCGAGTTGGGTTTTCCTGAGGTTGACACCAGACCTGCTGCTCTCTTACATTGGACTAAAGCTCTAATGCTACTGCATTTTAAATTATGATACCTAATATGAATGCAATGATCGCTATTATTAATATCATTAATGTTATATACTATAGCACAATGTCAGATTTAACTAAGGATGTAAATCTGTGTCAGTAGTTTGATCAGAGGAGGATGGATCCCCTTTGTGAGTCTGGTTCCTCCCAAGGTTTCTTCCTCCAGCCTTGAGGGAGTTTTTCCTTGCCACTGTTGCCTTCGGCTTGCTCACATCGGGCTTAGATTCAGTTTGTTTAATATTAAATATGTAAAGCTGCTTTGTGACAATGCCCATTGTAAAAAGCGCTATATAAATAAATTTTGATTGATTGATTGAGACAACGTAGTGCAAAATCTAAATATACTGTAGTAACATGCATTACAAATACAGAGCTATCAGAGCTCAAAATACTGTCAACATAGGATTCACATCCATGCATTCCTGGTCCTGTGTGTCTGCTCCTCATTTTCTTCAAGCTGTTGGGGAAACAATAACTTTTAAGATTAAAATTATCATTTAGTAGCCCCATTCAGTAGTGTTTGGTTAGCTAGTTAGCTTTAGCATAGCAAACACACTTGGGATTTGGAGGGCTTCAGCAATTTGTCCACTTTATTCCTTTTTGTGTCCGTTGTGTACTAAATGGTAAAACTCTTGCTCGCTCCACAGCTCCACTAGGTTCTCCTCCTTTTCTACAGTCTAGGAGAACCGTAGTTTCCGAGCTGTCCGGCCATATTTATTCACCAGGCATTCATATACTTGCCCTTGCGGCTTCCAGTAGCTCTCCTATTGGTTCCCGACAGTGTTCATGTCACTATTTGCTCGAGTCAACACTTACGACTTGCTATAATATTAAACATGTTTGATTTTATCAGAACGCCTCGATGTGAAAAAGACTGACTAAAACTTTCAGTCCTGACCACCTTACACTTAACGATCGAGATGACGCGACTGCAACTCCACTCTAGCAAGACTCTCGTGACTTTAGCCCGACTTTGAACATTTGTCTGCGACTGTAAAATGGCGTGAAAGTCGTTAGGTGTAAGGTAGGCCTTAGTAAAGGAAGGCCATGTTGGCTGAAATCTTTTGACTTCTGCAGTGTTAAGCTCATGAATTTAGGGTAAGAAAAAAATATGTAAACTTGATTTGGTCATCAGACTATACCTTTAACACTTTCTACATTATTTTCAGAGATATGAAATGAGCGTAGTCTTGTACTAAAGGAGTCAGTCAGTGGAGAGTCAGCATTGTAAATAAACTTTATGCTTAACCTGGGTCAGGGAATTTGGCCCTGTATATGTGTGCAGTGTATTTACAGTCAAAGTTTTTTTGTTCCATACCCTTCAAACAATAGAAAATGTTTACAGCACTGTATTGACAGAGTAGGTCTGGTTTGTTTATTGGCTTATAGAGTTGGAAATATCATTTGGGCCTTCTTTCATATGCCAGTTAATTTTGTATGCATGGAATAATATGAGTGAACAAACCTCCGGTTTAAATTGCTGGGGTGGAGGGTGTAGAGGGGAATGTGGTATCTGACCACTGCCACCCACATTTAGCAGATTTAGTTTGGTGAAAATGTGCCTGAATGCATGTCACTCTGGGCCAAATCGCAGCTCATTGTAGGGGTTGGTTTCTCACGACTGAATGGGAATGTTGTTTTTCCATCGAGTCAAGTGGTGCATTGTGAAGTTGACCAAAGAAATGCAAATATAAGGAACAGATGTACTACCCTTTTCTTGTTCTTGACTTTCGGAAGAATTCCGCGGTGGAGCACCCTCTGTGCTGGCTGGAGTGGAGGACTATAGCGTTTAAAGGGAAAAGCCATGTCACCCTGGCACGTGACTCTTGCCTGTTTCTTTAGGCCTTTTCTTAGCAGACACAGACTCTTGGGATAAATGGATTTTTGTGAGCTTAAAGGGAAGTGTTCCACAATTGGAGCGCGCACACACACACACACACACACGTAGAGAAGGGTCTCTCACAGCAGAATATAAAAAGAACCTGCTAAAGTAAAGACTGGTCTTCTGAAAGTGGCCAGTGCACTCTTTCTCTCTCCTCTCTCTGTAGACCATTTTCAATGGCCTTCTCTGTTTCTCACCATGAACTTAAACATACTCCTTAAATGTTTCCATGAGTGCTGTGAGAGAGTGGAAGCACATCTGACTATTTTCTGCATCTGGTTTTATGGGACATTTGGTAGTGTTTCAAATCCACTCCCTGCGAAAGGCCCTCTCTTCTGCACTACAGGAGGATGTGGGTAAGGCTTTCACACCTCATCATATCACTGCCACTCCTACAGCACTGTACAGCTGTGGCTGCCATATTTCAGATTTCACTCACGGGACAGTTCTCTCAGTGCACTGTCAGCAAGCTAGAGAAATCCTGAAATTAGGTGTGGGCCTTGCTTTTTATATTATTGATTATTAATGTGATATATGAACTGAAATGTTCATTGTAGCAGACACAATGTATAGCTAGTGGAAACCATGAAGTGTCATATTTCATATGTTAATAATTCAGCTGAGCCATCAGGACACTTTGTAATGAGTTTTTGCTCAGTTTGCTATGTTCTCAGATAACTGCAGCAAAGCCAAAGGACAAGTCTGTCTCTGTCTGTCTGTCGGTCTGTCTCTCTGTCGGTCTGTCGGTCTGTCTCTCTGTCTCTTCCTATCTGTCAGAATTAAACGTAAGTTTTAAGTATCATGAATGTAAATCTGTAAATGAAACTGTAAAATTGTAAAATAAAAACATAATCATAAATGAAAAATACTGGTTGTAAATGTAATACATTTTTGCTTCTAATTTTTTTCACTTCACAAGTTACGTTTACGATAAAATTATTTCTGAGCCTTTTTTGATTGGGGGTGTGTGTGAATGGGCTCAATGCTCATTTGTTAGAAGGACAGGATATTACATCACTTCAGCCGCAAACAAACCCCCAAAACAGTAGAAGAAGAAGCCACTGCAATGGGAGACAATCATTCATTGGAGGAGGTATGTACTTTTTTGAAGATGGAGAGATCACATTTAATTTACTATATATATATATATATATATATATGAGTGAGGAAAATAAGTATTTGAACACCCTGCGAATTTGCAAGTTCTCCCACTTATAAATCATGGAGGGGTCTGAAATGTTCATCTTAGGTGCATGTCAACTGTGAGAGACATCATCTAAAAGAAAAAATCCAGAAATCACAATGTATGATTTTTAATCATTTATTTGTGTGTTACTGCTGCAAATAAGTATTTGAACACCTGCCAATCAGCAAACATTCTGCCCCTCAGAGACCAGTTAGTCCGCCTGTAAAAAGTCCACCTCCACTCCACTTATTATTCTAAATTAGAAGCACCTATTTGAGGTCGATAGCTGCATAAAGACACCTGCCCACCCCACACAGTCAGTAAGACTCCCAACTACTAACATGGCTAAGACCATAGAGCTGTCCAAAGACACCAGAGACAAGATTGTAAACCTTCACAAGGCTGAAAAGGGCTACGGGGCAATTGCCAAGCAGCTTGGTGAAAAAAGATCAACTGTTGGAGCAATTATTAGAAAATGGAAGAAGCTAAACATGACTGTCAATCTCCCTCTGACTGGGGCTCCATGAAAGATCTCACCTCGTGGTGTATCAATGAGGAGCTGGTCAATGACCTGAAGAGAGTGTATTAGCCACAGTAACCTTGGAAACAGTGGTTCCAGCTAAGACGTCATGGTTTAAAGTCATGCATGGCAAGGAAGGTTCCCCTGCTTAAATCAGCACACGTCCAGGCCCGTCTTAAGTTTGCCCATGACCATTTGGATGATCCAGAGGAGTCATGGGAGAAAGTGCTGTGGTCAGATGAGACCAAAATATTACTTTTTGGTCTTAATTCCACTCACCGTGTTTGGAGGATGAAGAATGAGGAGTACCATCCCAAAAACACCATCCCTACTGTGAAGCATGGGGGTGGAAGCATCATGTTTTGGGGGTGTTTTTCTGCACATGGGACAGGACGACTGCACTGTATTAAGCAGAGGATGACTGGGGCCATGTATTGTGAGATTTTTGGGAACAACCTCCTTCCCTCAGTTTGAGCATTGAAGATGGGTCGTGGCTGGGTCTTCCAACATGACAATGACCCAAAGCACATAACCAGGATAACCAAGGAGTGGCTCCATAAGATCCAGACCTAAACCCTATAGAAAATCTTTGGAGGGAGCTCAAACTCTGTGTTTCTCAGCGACAGCCCAGAAACCTGGCTGATCTGGAGAAGATCTGTGTGGAGGAATGGGCCACAATCCCTGCTGCAGTGTGTGCAAACCTGGTGAACAACTACAGGAAACGTTTGACCTCTGTAAAGGCTACTGTACCAAATATTAACACTGATTTTCACAGGTGTTCAAATACTTATTTACAGCAGTAACACACAAATAAATTATTAAAATCATACATTGTGATTTCTGGATGTTTTCTTTTAGATTATGTCTCTCACAGTGGACATGCACCTAAGATGAACATTTCAGACCCCTCCATGATTTCTAAGTGGGAGAACTTTCAAATTCGCAGAGTGTTCAAATACTTATTTTCCTCACTGTATATAATCTTTTTTGTAAATTACCTGAATAATTCTTCTTAGGCTTCTTCTACTGTTTCTACTGTCTGCTCCCTCTAGCCAATGAGCATTGAACCCCCCCCCCAACCCCCAATCAAAAAAGGGTCAGAAATAAATTCATCGTAACTGTAATTTGTGAATTGTAAACATAACTTGTGAAGTGAAAAATGAGAAGCGAAAATGTAAGTATTATGATTGTTTTTAATGATTTTTATGATTATGATTTTAATTTATGATTTTACAGTTTCATTTACAGATTTACATTTAAGTTTACGATACTTAAAACTTACGTTTACAATACCTGTTTTACGTTTACGCTTAAGCTGAGCCTCTTTTGATGCCATATCATTGCTATTTGATTGGTAGAACTGTGGTAATATACTTAAGTAGGTAATTAAATATTAAAGTATATTTATTTAATGTTCTGTGATTTAATGATGCCTTATTAATGTTCTCGCTCTCTCTCTCTCTCACTCTCTTGCTCTCTCATGCTGTTAAATAACCGTTACAGTGGCTGTTTTAGCTTTGCATGGACATTTGCATGTCTTTTGAGTACATCTGCTGTCCATCCGTTCACAAGTACCAGTTTCTCATGCCTGCACGCCATGTGTTACTTATGTGCCTTTTGGGGAAGCTTTGAAAGATTAAAATAAAACTAAAGACAAGACTTGCTGTAGGACAGATCAGAAGAGTTAGTTCAGTTCACCTCTTTTGGGTTTTTTTAACTGGTGTCTGAAAGTCATTAGATGTTTTTGTGCTGATGTGTCTGTTCTCTGACTTGTTGTGTATGTAACTACTGTTACAACTGTGCTTACAATGTTATGAATTCCCCATCAAGACCACCAGTACCCACAATGCCTTCATTACACACATTAGCATACAGATACATGTAAGAACTCCCCTCTAAGAAGAAGCCTGTATAGAGCCTTTAAATGATTAAACTTTTAAAATATTCTTCACACATCTTATTTACAAATGTGCTTCTTTAAGGAAATACATCACAAAACAGGACTTGTCTGCTTAGCTGATCTGGCTTTGTGGAATACCCTCCAGAAATGATTCCTTTTCTGTTTAGTTATCCTCTGCAGTGTTAAGTCTGCTTTTTCTAAAGAATGCACTGATGTGAAAATTGTGGGCCAATATCAGATACTTTTATATGAAGTACTGTTTAAAAGGCTTCAGCACATTACGCCATTACTTAACCATTTACCTGGGCAGTAAAGTTCATGTTAAACAAATGCAAACACACAAATAGAGTAAAAAAAATAGTTGAGCTAGTTTGGAGAACAAAGTCTGCAGCACACTTGTTTTGACAGAAGTATTGATTAACCCAACCATCTATAAATAATGGCGTGCAATGAGGAGAGGTTTGGGCGGCATGGTGGCTTAGTGGTTAGCACATTCACATCTCAGCGCTGAGGTCTTGGGTTCAAGTCTGCATCTGAGCGGAGTCTCCATGTTCTCCCCGTGTCTGCGTGGGTTTCCTCCGGGGACTCCGGTTTCCTCCCACAGTCCAAAAACATGGAGATCAGGTGAATTGGCTACTCTAAAAATTACCCTGGTATGTATGAATGTATGTATGTATGTATGTATGTGTGTATCCCATATCTGGGTTGGCACTCTGTCCTGGGTGATCCCCCTAGTGCTCGATGCAGTCCTCCAGGTGGACGGTCGCTTCCGGTTGAGAGTACGCTGTGCGCGACTGGCTGCTGCTTCTCGCCGGAGTGTGTGTATACGAGTGTGTCAATTGTAAAGCGTCCTTGGGTGTCTAGAAAGGCGCTATATAAGTATAATGTGTATGTATGTAAAGGAACATTACAACATAAAAATTTTTTTTTCAGATACAAATCTTTTGCCCAGTATTCTGTCTGCCAACACACAAACATTCAGATGTAGAAAGTAGATCGTCCTGGATTATCGTTACACAGAAATAAAATAACATTTATTTCTTGATTGTTACAACTGTGATTAAATGAATAACATGCAGACACTGTAGTCTAGTGTCTCCTAAACGTGTGCTTTTCTCTAGTGCAGTCAGTATGTCCTCAAGTATAAGTTTGTAATGTCTTAGCATCTGTGCAGTGACTCTGTTCTCTACACGTCTGCTCACAGTGCCCTACAACTGCAGTCACTCTGACTAAAATGATCTATGATCACCACCGCCAAAGGAAGTCATTTATTTTTCATGGGCTAATTTTAGCTACATTTCTTGCTAAAAGCCCTTTTTATATTTGTAGCCTATGAAAATCAGAGCAGATTCAGTGATGTAACTGTTCCAAATGTAGACAAATTCACAAAGTTCAGGATTTGTGTTAACACCTGCTCTGGGCAGGATACCGCCATAGACTCCTTATTGAGTTTGTAATAGCACGGTCACTAATCATCACTCAAACGTTTTACTTAAGGAAAAAATGCAGGTTAACATCTTCATAAATGAGTACCGGTGATTAGTTACAATTGATTACGTCTGTTTTTATGATGATTTATAGCTTCTGCTACAGGCTTGTAAATGCCCCCAGTATTACACATTTCATAAAATTTTTGTTTTCTCAAATATTGTAATTTTTTCCTTATTAATAAAATATATTTAGGCATCTAAAAAAATCGGCATCTTTAAGAGATAGTAAACGGACATGTGTGGTCAGACTTGTCATATATAATTGGACTGGATTAGTTTATCAGAGGGAGGTTTACACGTTTATGCTGTGATGAAAATCTTGCATCTAGATAGCACTAAAATGATTACAGGATGAGGGAGTGTGTTTTTTCTTTGAACTCAAATTTAATCCCTCCTTTAATAAGCCCGCGCAATCTTACTCTTGTCACCAATTTTCTTTTTTCCTTTTTTTCTCTGGATAATGCTTTCCCAGGTAGTGTATGCTGAGCATGGTTTTCCATCGAGACCACATAGATGGTTGTGTCTCCACTGAGCATCATTTTTTTTTTGTGTGATGTTGGAGGTTTCTGGTTGATATGCATTAAGAGACTAAACAAGATTAGTAGCAGCCAGAAATCTTTATTAGTCAGATAACATGTGCATGGAAAAATGCAGAGATTTGTATCTGGACAGGACTAAAATGATCAGACTAGTGCAAAATTAGATAAAAACAGTAAAAATTCGGCCTGTATTTTTCTCAGGAGAACAGGGAGAAAAACGTGGACAGAAGTAAAAATCAATACGGAGCTTCTGGTAAGAAATAAAATAAAATACCCCTGAGCGCCATCTACATTTAAATTAAATCAGATTACTCTCTTAATCATCAAGGTAATCAATTAATTAGATTCAGCTTTTGCCAATGTGATTGCACACAACAGAATTTGACCTCCACATTTAACTCATCTGTGCAGTGAAACACACACTAGTGAACACACCAGGCTGTGAGAGAACATGTGCCTGAAGTGGTGGGTATCCCTATCCACAGTGCCCAGAGAGCAGTTGAGGGTTAGGTGTCTTGCTTAAAGGCACTTCAGTCATGACCTGCCTGGGGATCAAACTGGTGACCTTCCGGTCACAAGACCAGATCCCTAACCACCAGACCAGGACTGCCCCCAATAATAATATATACTGTAATCATTATCAGGGGCATAATTAATAATATATATGTATATATGTTAGTTTATTATTACTAATATCTTGTTGTGAAGGCCGTAGTTTTGATCTGTTGGTGGTAATAGCACCTGAACAAAGGCAGAGTAGAATCTGGACACACAGTCAGTGTAAAAGGTTGGTTCCTGTCTCTGGTCTCCTCCCTCTTATTGTCTGTGTTGAAGTGAAGACAGTATGAGTGGAAGCCCACTGATCCTGCAGTGCCCTGCCTCTGTCCTTTGTTTAAAACCCTCTGAACCTTAAAAATACCCTTCCCCATCCGCTTGGCTCAAATTACACACACACAACAGCGTCACTGAAGATGGTGATATCAGGCTCTGGTTGCCTAGCAATGGTATGGTCCATCTTTCAGTGGCTCTCTCCGCTCTGAGATGACTGGATCTACTCACTGCACACTGCTGACAGCTGACATCACAGGCTGTTCCAGGAGGGCGGCAGGAAAATACCCAGAACTAACAGATTCCTCTTTCCATTCACCAGCTGCTGGAGGCCGTAGTCTTTTGGCCAAAGGAAGCACTGTTGTAAACAAATCCATTTCTCACTGAGAACCACAGACATCTAGGCAGATGTCTAGACTTATTTCTCTTGTAAAGAATACACAACACTGGTGTCTTTTTAATAATAAGCAACAGTCCATGAGAGGCAATACTGGTGTTACCACAGTTATAAGATTATTGCAGTTCTGGCATTAAATCTAATTTATTTATAAAGTGTTTTTACAACTGATGTCACACAGCAGCTTTACAGGGTCAGTAATAACAAACACCAAATCATTAATCCCTAATCATTAATCCCAAGCCAAAGGCGACAGTAGCAAGGAAAAACTCCCTCCGAGCTGGAGGAAGAAACCTTGGGAGGAACCAAACTCACATAGGGGACCCATCCTCCTCTGGTCTGCTAATTCTAAGTGTGTGATAAATCATAATCATATGATGTTGTTGTAATGTTCAGGTGAACTGATATGGTGACAGTAGTGGGACAGGAATGATGATAGTAGTAGCAATGATAACAGCCAGCAAAGTCCATATGAACTCCAATGTGGGCAGTAGAGTAGGGCATCTGGAGCAGGTCACAGTAATTGGTTGTTGGTGGGCAGCTGATCCAGGGAAGCATCATGCAGAGAATAGTAATCAGTCTTCCAATCAGCCTTGGACCGGACCAGTGGGCAATCATTCACAAAGATAGAATTAGTTTTGTTTGGATTTATAGAGAACAGGGATTGAGACAGAGTGTGGCTATTGACTCCGGCAGAACTATATAGAACAGCCTACCTAAAAGGAGAGAGCCAGAAGGTAAACAGGCATGGGAGCTCCCTGAGACACTGCGTGAGCACCGGTGTGACAGCCCCAGCATCTCAGTTCACTATAAATCCCTACGCCAGTGCACCGCTGGACCTACAACCTTTCTATAATGTAAAGTATTAATTACCAAAAGCTAAACTAAACAGATTTTTTCAGCCTAGTCTTAAAGGTTGAGATGGTCACTGAGTCCGGAACATTGTCTGGGAGGTTATTCCAAAGCTGAGGGGCCATATAAGAGAAGGCTCTTCCCCCTGATGATGATTTCTGAATTCTGGGAACTATCAAGAAGCCAGCACCCTGTGATCTAAGTAAACGAGATGGTTCATAATAAGAAATAAGGTCTTGTAAATACTCAGGGGCAAGACCATGTAGCGCTTTATACGTCAATAAAGGAATTTTATATTTGATTCGGTATTTAACTGGAAGCCAGTGTAGTGCTCATAGAACTGGGCTAATATGGTCAAATTTTCTGGTTTTAGTAAGAACCCTGGCTGCTGCATTTTGAACTAATTGAAGTTTATTTAGGGCATCACACAGAGATGTTCATTAATGGTAGGCTTTGGTTTAAGATGGCATTATAATTTGTGCATACGATTATTATATGAAATACACAGTGATTTTAACAGCTTGTAGAGAGAATTGGGAGGGCAAAAAGTTCCCCTTACAAAATGAAGCAGAACCAATTCAGATACGAGTTTGGTACATACAGAATGATGTGCATGACCTTATGTACAGTAAAGGACATCTAATGGGTCATCATGTTGTTCTGTTACTAACAAGTAAAAATGCTAAACTTGGGTTTCCTGTGAAAGTCCAAGAATTAAAAAATTATAAAAGTTAAAATTTTCTTTTTAAATTACATTTTTGATCACTGGTAAATTTTGACCATTTGTTATTACAGAACAACGTTTTTGGCCACTAGCATGATAGTACATATTTTGTGTGCGTGCATGTGTGTGTGTAATTAGTGATCTTTGTCATAGTAAAAATGTCTGGGTGGTACTTGTGTATTGATGCTATGAGGGCTACAGCTATCCAAATTTTGTCAGTTATTTATTTATTTTTGGTCAGTGTGACGTGACCAGTGTTTGTTATTTAAGATAAATGCTAGTCATCAGTAGCAAGTCTATTCTCCACACCATGACCACATTCAGCGTTTTAGTGCAATATTCATTCACTGGAGTGAAAAAAAAAGAGTTTTATCTAAAGCAGCTGCAAGAGCCTTGTGTGCTTTGTTCAGTTCTTTGCTAATGACCGGCCTCTAAAACAGTGCTTTGTGATTTTATCACTTTCAGTGTCAGTCAAAAGTCCAATTTGTTCTAAAGTAGGGAGTTCTTGGTGGTGTAAATTGTACTAAATACGCAAAATCCCTGACTGTTCTTTGAGTGTGAACATTGTAATGGCAGCTCCTTCTCAGCTGTGTTTGAATATGCTGTTCCTAATCTGTAACTGGCCACATTAAACACATTCCTCTGCAGGGGCCTCCATATACTGTAAATATACACTGGGAGTGATATCTGTTTCAGTTGCAGCAAAGTAATCTCCACAAAAACTGAAACATTAGCCCCACTGTACGCCTGTCTCCTGAAGCAGCTTCTTGAGTTTCAGTCTCAAAGCCATGCAGATGTACACAAACTCACTGTAGGCAAGGTGTTGTTTGCTTGTGGTTGTCTTTATTATATCTATATCTTATTTCTGGATATCTGTATAATCACACACATGTATAGGCTGAAGGAAATCACTGAAATCACCCACTCATGCAATGTCATTTATTTGAAAATGATATGATAATTGCAGACTTTCCATTGGTGGATTATCGGCCATGGAATGTGTGACAACAAAGTGTGCTGCACCTGCACAAAGAGCTCTGACCTCACATCTGTCATAAATATTTAATGTAGGGTTAGTGGGTGAGGAAAACAGAGTGTCACCTCACATTAGTTAAGCTTTAGAAATAAAACCACATACAATGTCTAAAAACTGTAATGAGCAGTGTGTAGCCAACACCTCTGATTATTCAGTTCTGAGCTCAAAAGTCTTGACTAGAAATGTTTAGAGTGTTACACAATATATCAGCACATCTGAAAACATGTTTTTGTACAGTCTAAGTTTAGAGCAGATTTAATCAGAATATAGATTTATGACACTCGTACTGTTCTGACACTGTTGTTGCTGAGTTTGTGCTGAACTAAAGCCTGTGTAACACTCTGGGGGGGGGGTAATTTTAGATGGGTGTCATTTGTAAACAGTGAAGGCATGTCAGACTACGTGAGTGTCTGAAAACCCCTCAGACTCCAAAGGGTTAATGTACTGTTGAAAACAATGGCATTTTTTATACATTTCATCACCTTTGAACTGTTGATGCTTCATGCTGGCCAGTTTCTCTTATTCAGTTAAAATCAATGTTAAAGGAATGTTTAGAAAAATTTTAAGAAATGTTAAGAAAACTGCAAGGTTAACATTGCTAACAAACAGTACAACTCCTTAATTCTTTAAATAGACATGTTGTTGCCATCAATATGCAGCAACAGAACTTCTCTCAACCTGCTCAAACCACATCCAGATCTTAATTAAGGTCTGCAAGTTGTGAATCTGATTTATTGTGACCTAAAAAAGAACAATAACTTAGTATTTACTTGAAATCTGTAAGAATTTTAAACACATTGTCTGTTTGCACAAAGCACTTCAGGGGTATGAGTGCTGAGCTATGGCCTCAAGGTTAGAAAAGCAGGTTTGGGCTCTGAAAGGTTGCAGGTTTGTTCACTTGAACCATCTGAAGTGTCCTTGAGTAAGGCACCTGACCCCCAGCTGCTCCCCTGGGCTGCTCACTGTTGTGTGTGTGTGTGTGTGTGTGTGTGTGTGTGTGTGTGTGTGTGTGTGTGTGTGAGAGAGAGAGAAAGATATCAATATCTTCTTACAGCCTTACCTTTTAGTGTCTTGTATGGCTGCATATACTGTAGCTGTGAATGTTAACAGATTTTCATAGTTCACAATCATTCTTACAGTATGACACATCTGTGAGACTAAGATCTGGATACAGTCTGAGAGAAGTTTGGGGGATGCATTTTGTATGAAAATGTCTGGACTATTGCACCTCTGAGTCTAAATGAAATAAGCAGATTTTGCACCAAACATGTCTTGACTGACTATATATATATGATTTCTTGCTGAACCACTCCTCTAGAAGGAGAGCTATGTGTTTATGCATGTAACAGCTGGTGCACTGATGTCAAAATTATTGATAAAACTGTTCTTCTGATTTGGAGAACTTGACAGTTAAATGCAGACCTTTTTAACTTTGAAGGGAGTTTACTGTTGTCGTGGTAATGGCTGTTTATATTCCACTTGATGCTAACGCTACTATAGCATTAAACTAGCTACTCCATGCTATTAATTCACAACAGAATAGATATCCTGAGGCTGTATACATGACTTTAACCATGCTGTCTAAAGTCAGTTCTTCCAAAATTTAAACATATAAAATGCGCTACCAGGGGGAAAAATACATTAGACAAAGTGTATTCAAACATTAAGACCAGTTCTAAATCAACATTAGATCACTGCTTCATAATTATAACTAATGCATACATTCCCCTTAAAAGGAAAATTCAACCTGTCACAAAGACCAAAGCCCAGAAAGAGCTTCCTTGCAGCTGCAGGACTGCCTCGAATGGACCAACTGTGAAATTTTTTGAAGACTAGGACCTGGAGGAGTACACATCAAATGTATTCCACTACATCAAGTATTGTGTGGATATTGGTACAATTGATAAGATCATCAGGGTGTTGTTACCCAAAAACCCTGGATGATAAAGAAGGTCAGAATTCTGCTCAGTGAATGAAACATCATCTTCAGGTCTGGAGATGGAGAAGGCCTTATACAGCACGCCCAGAACCAACCTAAAGGAAGGCATCAAGGAAGCTAAGACTGCCTACAAGAGGAATATTGAGGACCATCTTGCTAACAATGATCCATGGCAGGTGTGGCAAGGCATTCAACAAATCACCAATTACAAGACCAGGAGCTGCACAATGACCGAGGCACTTCTCTCAGAGAGGAACTTAACTGTTTCTTTGCTCGCTATGAGGTGGATAGAGTGGAAACAAATATGAAACCTCCACCTGTTTCCAAAAACTCTAACAATCACAACCTTTTTTTTTTTTTTACTGTACAGGAGCACAACGTGAAATGTGGTCCATACCAATTTGCTTACAGATCTAACAGGTCTACTTGAGATGCCATCACTTCAACGCTCCACATAGCACTCACAGACCTGGAACATCAGTGAAGCTATGTGAGAATGCTTTTTATAGACTTTAGTTCCACTTTTAATATCATCCCAGACAAGCTGGTGACTAAACTCACAATTTTAGGACTTCCACAATCCACCTGCCTCTGGATCAAGGACTTTCTGACGAACCTTTCCCAGTCTGTTAAATATCGCCATCTTCATTCTTCTGGCATTACACTCAGCACTGGTGTTCCTCAGGGGTGTGTGCTGAGTCCACTTCTATATGCACTATATACTTATGATTGTGCCCACTTTTACCCTAACAACACCATCATCAAGTTTGCGGATGATACAACCATACTTTGACTTATCTCGAAGGAGATGAGAATGTCTACAGGGATGAAGTTCAAGGACTGTCGGAGTGGTGTTCAGGAAATGATCTCATCCTGAACTCTTCAGAAACTAAAGAATTAATAATACACTTCAGGAAAAAAGGTGACCCACACCATTAATATCTTGGAAGGCATCTCCTGTAGGGCTGCAAATCTTTGGGAATAGAACGAATCGATCCAGAATCGATTTTTGGGTTCACAAATCGATTTTTTTCCAATTCTTTCATATCCGAACAAAATACTTGACCATTGCAATCTTAGCAAATCGCATGAGTCACGTCCAGCCCTTTCTTACCCGGGTGAGTTGACGGTAAAATCCAAATGTTTCCAAATGGTTGCTTTCAAAGACCGCGGCTTGGCTTGCATGCCTGTACATAGCCCACGCTGCTTCCTTGTTTTGCCTAGCACTACGGTGGCTGAGAATGCACATCCGCACCCGCAAAAAAAATTTATTTTTTGAAAATGAGAATCGATTCTGAATCGTTCAATGTTAGAAATGCGATTCGAGCTCGAAGCGATTTTTTTTCCTGTACCCCTAATCTTTTGGAGCACCAACGCCATGGCAGTAGTAAAGAATGCACAGCAGAGACTCTACTTCCTGAGAATTCTCAGAAAAAACAACTTTCAAGAGAAACTGCTAGTGTCCTGTTACTGCTCTGCCATTGTGAGTGTGCTGACTTACTGTATCTCGACATGGTACAGCAGCTGCTTGGTGGGAGACAGGAGATCTTTTCAAAGGGTCATAAACCCAGCCCAGAAGATCATTGGCTGCCAGTTGCCCAAATCTGTTTAGCTCCCGCATCCCCAGCAGGGCAAATAACATACTAAAATATCCATCTCATCCTGGACATCATCTGTTTAATCTGCTTCCCTCTGGAAAACGCTACAGGTCAATCACATCACGGACAAGCAGGCTGAAGAACAGTTTTTAGATCATAAGGGAACTGAACATGGCCAAATGAATGAATGACTCTCAACACTATACAAACAATTGCAAAACAACCAGGATAATTGGTCTCCCTGAAAACAAGCACAATTTTTACTCTATACATATTTATATTATAGCTTTTAAGACTGACATTATTCTTAACTGTGCAATACTACTTTTAATTTTCATTCAAATGTGTAACATTATTTTTAACATTTATTTTTAACTACTAGAGGTGTAACACCAGAGAATTGCTGCGTAATTTCATTGTATATTGTGCAATGATAATAAAGGTTTGTCTGTCTGTCTGTCTGTCATGATGCAAGCTTTTGCGTTCTGACACCTGAGAATGTTGCCATTATTTCTGACAAAAGTCCGAGATGGTTTGTTTGGGGATATATCTGAAATCAGGTAATTTAGGTGCATTTACCTCACTGAGTGTTGGTCACAGCTGAAGTTGACGCATTTCACTGGTATGTAAATGACAAACTGGTTCAGCAGGCCTTGGTTTCCATGTGAAAATGAATGCGTGTTCTGGGCTTTGCTCAGGAATGAATACAAATCAAAGAGCTGCCTTCTGGAGCCCCCTATACTTAAAACCAAAACACCCTCTTCTCTTCATGTGCCCCCACAGTCCAATTGGGTTCTGTGAAAACGTGCCTTTGAGTATAGGATCAAAACCAGCGGCTCTGAAAGGAAGCCAGTACTTGCACACATTCGATTGAGTTAAGCATGGTTTTTTCCTGCTGTTGACATTGTGCTTTGTCAGTCTTGTGAACTGTGGTGGCAAACTACAAATACAAGTGAAAAGGAGAAATGGTTTCAGTTAAGATGACTATTAATTTGAGTACAGGAGGTGATTACCACTACGCATGCTGAAGCTCGGTGGAGTTGAGTGAAGGGTAAAGCAGCTGCTTGAGAGTGGAGAGTGTATCCTGTCCAGCTGTCAGACTGCTGGAGCTCACCGCACTGCTGATCACAAACTGTAGCCAACAGACCATTGCTGAACATGCTCTGTGGTGAACAGCAAAGGGAAGGAGGCGGGTGATGTTTGTGCACAAAGAGAAAAAGAGTTGAGGGCTTAGATGAGTGGAGAGAATGGGTAGGATTTGCATTAGGAATGTGCTTTCTGACTAAAATTGAGGAACAAAGTTATAGACCAAATCACAAAAAGACCTTGGTCAGTATCAACATTCATAAATCTGGCCTAGTAACTAGCCCTGTTTAGTATCTTAAAATAATTCATTCTTTAAATACTGGGATAATCAAACATATTGAAAACTTACCATAGTCAAATACACATTTGTCCTAAGGCTGTGTAAACACGGCAGGAGTGTAGACGACGTAGTCACAGCAGAGTCATGTTTGCATGGACTTAGATTTGCTTCCAGGTTTTTTAGCATAGCTCTTGCTACATTGCATGTTTCTTCTTTGCACAGTTGAGTAAAGCAGTGTTCATGCTAATAGCAGATGCTTAAAACCAAGTCAAGATTTATAGTCTAGTTAAGTTATGTAGAGCTAGTACTCATTCTCTGCAGCTCTGGGTATAAAACAAATGGGTATTTGAAGAAGCAAAAATGTGTTTCATTTTGTGTTGTGTTTAAACCCCCAACCACTAGATAGCATTTCTGTAATCTATTTCCAGATATTAGACTCTTCCACTCGTAAACAAACCAGTAGTGTAAGACTGCAGCACTGACATTTTTCCTAAAATTAGATTGAAATACTACAATGTATTGCATAGCTTGCAGTATAATAATATAATAATAATAATTTCCATTTATATAGCGCCTTTCAAGAAACCCAAGGACGCTTTACATAGAGTATCACAATACATTGCAAATGATTTAATCGTAACCCATGTATACATATCACCAGTAGTGTTGCAAATGCATGACACTACTTAATAGTTATTGCAATGTTCTGTTGCTGGCATCTGGAATGGTTAACGTTTTTTAATGACATCATTTCAGTTTTAGATTAGATTAAACGTTTTGTCCGTGTGATTTGCACACAAGAGAATTTGACCTCCAATTTAACTAATCTGTGCAGTGAAACACACACTAGTGAACACACTAGGCTGTGAGAACATGTGCCTGAAGTGGTGTGCAGCCCTATCCACAGCACCCAGTGAGCAGTTGGTAGTTAGGTGCCTTGCTCAAGAGCACTTCGGTCATGACCTGCCTGCGGATCGAACCCAGCGACCTTAAACACCAGACCATGCCTGCCCCCATAACTCACGGTTTATGCATAATGCTGTGATAGAAGCTAGAATCAGCCAATCTGAAGACATGAACTTCTTCTCTATTAAGAGGACACAAGATTGTGTCTAGCTTCTTGTGTAGTGAAGGAGCTGTGAGCACTGGAGAGGGAAGCTGCATTTGTGAAAAGGTGCATTTTTCGCTGAAGTGCACTTGCACAAATAGCTCAAGGCTTCCCGCATGCCTCTTGAACAGCTGCATGATTTGATTGATTTAGTTGGCCTCTATGAAACCCGTCTACTTAACATGGATTATAGACCCCTGCATCTTCTCCCTGTCTCCCCTCTTTCCTCCTTTCACTCAGTTTTTCATAGTCTTAGATATTCATTCCTTCAGTTATTGCTTTCTTCTTATACCTTGGAGCTTTCTTTCACACGTTTTCTTTCTTTTGTTTGCTTGGGAAGAATACATTATCTTAGCATCTGGTATATGGACAAGTGAGATTTTTTTTTTTTCACATTGGACAGCAGACACTCCTAGCAAGAAATGGTTGTTGGCTTGCACATGGTTCTAGGAAAAAAAACTTAACTGGTATAGAAGCTTTGTATTATGTTGACGTTCTTTTAAATCTGAAAGTTTTGAACGTCTTTTTTGAAAAGGAATGGTTGTGATGTCTTTAGTATAAAGACATAATTAGGTTAAGAAATCAGTTCATAGTTAAATATAAATAGGATAAATTCATTCATTGTAAACTGTTTATTTTTAAAGGGTGTTCTGAAGATTTATCAGAGTGAGACATCTAGATAGTGTACTATGTTTGTGGCATAGTCAGTATGGGAGTGGCGCTCTCCTCGCAGTTACCATCGGGGGGCGTGGTTATTTCCGAGGTGGAAAAGCAAGCTAGTTTCTTGGCTAAGAAGCAGCAAAGCATCACTGATAGTAAATGTGCTCTACGCTTGTTCCTCGGAAAACGTTTGTCTTTGTGAGTATTTGTGGATGTTCAAGCACATAAGTTGAAGGTGTTATAAAGTTGTTAAAGTTGGATAAAATAGCATTTACATGTGTGTGCTTCTAGCCTGCTACTTAGGAGTGTTTGCTAATGTAGCGTAGCATATATGTGTCAGTTTGTAATTTATAATTTTTTTTCTGTTTTCTGTATTTTTAGTTACAAATATAAAGAAGAAACTTTCATAAAAGACAAGAAAGGAAAGCCTTGAGTTGTGGAGTTTTCTTTATTTTGTTCGCTGGCTGTCTAGCAGCATACGGGTTCACATGTTGTGAGGGCAGCACAATGGTAAAGAACCATTTTTTTGAAAGTTTCCTTAACCCTTTAACATTCTCGCCAAGAAACAATTTAATGATTATTTTTTGGGGTGGGGTGTTTTCACAGTTTAATGTACACTGTAAACATGAAGTGAGATGTCCCTTTATGGTAAAATCTGAACATAAATTACAAATATAAAAACTGTACAATAAGATGGTAATTTAGTTCACTTTTTAAACTCCACACTCATCTGTGTGGTGGTGCAACAGCTCTAATTTAGCATCTGATCCAGTTTATTCCTTGTGGTTTGACTATGAAGCTGCTGGTTTACATTCAAACAAGAAAATATTACATTGCTAGGGACTCTAGTGGATGATTTTTAGTCCAACACACCTCTACCGATTGGTAGAGATGGCACAATCACATTAAGTTCAGTGCCTTCTTCAAAAAGATGCAGTGACTTAACTGTGCTATACCAAATAATAAGAAAATGGTTCTGCTATAGATTTGCTCTAAAGAACTCCTTTTGGGTCTGTAGGAGAAGCAATGTCTTTAGGGCTCTTTGACTATGGAGATAAGTGAATAAATACTATCCAGTGGTGACTCCAAAGTCAAACTGTCACACTCACTCAGGATGGACACTATAGTGCGCTGTGCACATCTGCCATGGGCTGACTAGTCTTCCCTTTTCCTCCATTCTCCTGTCTTTTCTTCTCTTCTGTGAAGTTGATAAGCTTGAATGTCACAGTCTAGCGCCCTCCTCCTCACCCTGCCCTTTACATATGATAATCGACTCTCAGCGGTTGGTAGCTGTGTGTCAGGGGGTTGGTGGTGGAAGACAAGGACTGTGGGTTCAGAGGGCAGCTGTATGCATTTCAACTAATTGAGCCTCAATGGTTGCCAGACCTTACTCCACCTCCTCACTTTCTCCCCCCACTCCACACTGAGCCGCCTTCTAAACCCGCCAAAAGGAAAAACAAATGAGGTGACTGACTGTTTCAAACTTGGAGAACTGCTGGAGAACTCAACTTATGCACTCGTTCCTTGGCAAAGCAGAAGCATCAAACAAGTATGCCTGTTCTCAAACTGATGTCATTTGGTTTTAAAGGATGTTGACAAGATTCCTAGAAGCCCATCTGGGAGGCTTTCAGGAAGGTAAAAGATGTCAGGGAGCTACAATTAAGGTATGTTTGTGTTTGTGATGACAGGAATGCATGTAGAAATGGTAGCTCACGAGTGCTTTTTCTGATATTTATTTTATTTAACTATTATTTTTTAAAATCTGATATTTTACACATGTTTTATGTTCTGAAAAGGTTGTAATAGAGAGTTGGACAGAGGCTAGCAGACATCTGGTGCCATAGTTTAATGAGCTAAACGTTTGGCCTCTTGGTGGTAAACACAAAGTAACATTTCTTTGGATAAGGGCTGCAATGTTGAGATTCTTAGATTGAAAATATTTTGCTTATTATGGACCTTCTCAATGAATCAGAAGTGATATAAATATAGTGTCATAGCACAAATCTGTGAAAGACCTTACGTGGTATGTCCTTCACTGGCTTTTGGTAAAAACTCTAATTACACAGTTAGTTGTCAAAAGGCATTGTTAATTGCCTGATTGCTCATATAACTGATAATGTTGGTCCTGCTTTGGGTGGTTTTGTGTGTTTCTCTGTATTCCTCATGTCTTGTAGTCATGATTCAGCTGAATGTCCAGACAGTGTGGTTTCTTGGTTAGATGGGTGCAGAGAATGAAAAGCTGATTCAGTCTGTCTGCTCCACACTAAGTTATGACTGTACTTGTCCATTCACTGTGAATGTTACTCATCTTCCAGTCTGTCTATCATAAGGTTACTGTTGAGGAAAAGGTTCCTGACAGTTTTGGAAGAGAGGAATTCAGTGCAGTCAGGGATTTGGGATTGATCTTACACTTGCCTTTTTCAACACATCTCTGTTCTTCTGCAGATCATTTGACAGTCTGAACTGTTCCTGACCTCACATGTTGAGAAGTGGTTGAGAGGAAAACATCAGACAAGCGTTACGTGTAACTTACTTAACCTTGTGCTGTTTTCCAAACAGGCTAACATTAAAACTGACCTTCCCTGTCCATTCTCTCTCTCATTCTCCCTCTTCCTGTGTCTTCCTTTCTTCTTTCTTTCTGGCAGTGGCAGGTTGTCAGCAGTGGGTGTAGTAAGGACAGCAGTGTGGAGATGTGTTTATGGTAATTGCTGATGGTGGTGGTGTATTGTTGTGGCCTGTTGAGCCGCATCTTCTCCCTCAGGGTTGCAGCATGTGCTCTTACTGCTCCTGCAACAGATGGCCATTTTGGAGTAAGGCCACCAAGGAGCCGGCACTAGCAGCGGTCAAGAACAAACACAGTCACCTCCTTCTCTGTACTGCTGAGGACATTGTGGGGTTTTTGTGTTGTTGGTTAAGAGTCTTTGTCTTCATTTAGCTTTATTGTAGGTTTATGGAAGCTTAATGCTGTTGTTGTTGTTTTTTTTTGGTTAAGTTTTACGTGATTGTCTACTGTTGTCATTAGAGTACTGTTTTGAAATTAATTCTCCACAATTTAACCCAATCTGTGCAGTGAAACACACATTTACACACTAGTGAACACACACTGGGGAGCAGTGAGCACACGTGCCTGGCGCAGTGGCAGCCCTAATTGCAGCGCCCGGGGAGCAGCTATGAGGTTAGGTGTCTTGCTCAAGGGCACTTCAGTCATGACCTGTTGGATCTGGGAATCGAACCAACAACCTTCAGATCACAAGCCCAGTTCTCTAACCGCCAGGCCACGGCTTTTATTTATATTTATATATTTATTTATTTTAGATTTAGAGTAGCTCCACTCTCTAAATGTATAAACAGCATGCAAGTAGCCAGTAAGGTCATGAGTGTGATGTTCATTGGCAAGAACCTGGTGCTATGACTTGTCATGATGCAGGGGTTATGATTGAGTATATTTTAAATATATATTATGATGTCTTATGGAAGGTGACAACAAAAAACCCAACTCTGAGTGTCTGGTAAATGTAAAAACATTTCAAATGTTTATTTTCATAATCAAAATAGTGCTTATTGTAATTTAGTTTAGTTTTTAAATGTTATGTGGATTATGTCTTTAAAGCAGTCTGAACAGGTAGTGAGATCAACATTGACTTCCACTGGACGACTCTGACGTGCTGCACTCAGAAACCATATAAATTCATGCGTGACCTAGAAATGCGGACCTGAGCAAAGTAGGCCTATAACGGAGTGGAAGCCCATTGTAAATCTGCCCTTTAAAAACACACTAGTGGCTGAGCAATGATATAGACAGTTAACAGTATGTCTGTTGCCATAAATAACCCTTGTGAAGCCATGCCAGCGCTGAGAGGCCGTATCTCTACTGCAGCTTTACGCCTCATGTGCTGCCCGTGACCGATGAGGAACAGTACAGGATGACGGATGAAAGACTGACCTTGACTTCTGTTAACTGTTAGCATCACAGCGATTTTTTGCTTTTCTACTTTTGCTTTCTTTTTCAGTGTGATGTCATTTGAGGTCTTTTTAATTATTATTATCCACTCCATACCACGCAAAGTAAATCTGTCTTAGGTGTCTTTAACAATCAGTGTACATTTCTACCTTTCCAGTCTGTTCTCCATTACTAATGGATTTACCAAACCAAAGGGGGGGACATTCAGAATGGGGGCAGGGGTAATGGGATGGAATCTTATATAAGGTGATGCATATCCAGACTTATCTCAGCTTTTTACACAATTGGAAATTGGAATAAAAGAAATGCTAATAAGTATATTGGCTTGTTTTTATATTTTTCTGATTTTGTATCTATTATTGTATTCTATATAATTTTTGTATCTATCTATATTTTTTTACAGCACTTAATCACAGAAATGCTGAAAAGGAAGCAGCCGATATTCTCATCCTCAGTTTGCCTTTGTTTATTAGTAACAATATAAAACATTTAGAAGTTTGTTAAAAAGTGGTGAAGTTGTTGAAATAGGAATGCACTTCACTCTGTTATTGTCTTTTCAGCTGAACTGGTTCTTCTCATGATGTGTAGAATGAGAGAGCTTCAGTTTGATTATCTAGACGTCTAGTGGGAGATGAGACTTGATTTAGTTGAGAATCCATTTATTTGCTTTCTTCGCTGTCTGAGGTTCTCAAAAAGTCAACGACATCAATGTTCTTCCTGTCCTTCTTTCTTATTGTCCAGCTTTCACATCCATGAGGAACCAGTCTGGACAGTTCTGTTCTGTGTTTGGAGAGACAATTTGTTACATTTGAAAATTTGTTAAAGCTCCTTCATCCTTGTTCTGCCAAGTACCCGTCTTAGTAATTGGTCTGAATAGTCAAAATTTGTCCATAAACTGTATACAGTGGGGGGGGAGTATTTGGTCAGCCACTGATTGTACAAGTTCTCCTATTTAGAAAGATGAGAGACGTCTGTAATTTTCATCATAGGTTCACTTCAACTATGAGAGACAAATGAGAAAAAAAATCCAGGAAATCACATTGTAGAATTTTTAAAGAATTTATTTGTAAATTATGGGGGAAAATAAGTATTTGGTCAATAAACAACCAGCGAGAATTCTGAAATCAAGAATTTGTCATCAGCCACAAAAACGTCAGGTAATGATTAGTGCATGCTGATATCAGACAGGACTTCAGACCCTCAGATACACATTCATATTTATTCTGCAGTCCACAGTCATTCATTATACATTTGCTCTTGGCTTTTTCCTGTTTAGGACTTTAAAAGCATCTCCCTGGTATAGATTGTGCACACTGACTGGAGATTAGTGCTGGGCGATAAAACGATATCGATTTTTTTCACGATAAGTTTTTCCTCGATGACGATGATAAGCCGGGACAATATAATTCAATAAGCATTAACGTTCATTTCCGTTTCACGTCTAAGCAGCTTGACAGTGAGTTCTGACATGTAATACTGCTGCTTGACAGTGCCGCCGTCCTCACCAGCGCTGCCAAAATGCACCGTTGTGTTTAGACAAGCGAGTGATTGGCCGGGCGAGAAAGCGTGAGGTTGCTGTGTGCTCGTCTGTGTGAGGAGAAGAAGGGGGGCTCGCTGTGTGTCTGTGTGTCAGCCCGAGTGCTAGCATTAGCCTGTTAGCTTGGCTCTCTAGCCTGTTGTTATTTTGGAGTGGCTGCGGCCAACAGCAATCATTGTAAGTTTGAACAATAAAGCCACAACTGTAAACGTCTTTCTTGTCCATCCTTTCAACGCGTCCAGCCGGACGCTACATTATTATGTTCTGGCAGTAAACATTTAAATATTTTAAATAATAACATTTCATGTATTTAGTCTGATGTTTTTAGAAAGATGTTTAAAACTATGACAGTGTTAGAAAATGTAATATCGTGATGATTATTAAGATTGATCAATACAGAAAAATGTCGTGATAACATTTTTGGCCATATCGCCCAGCTCTACTGGAGATACACTGATTTTTGTGCACATTAACTGATCTCACTGCTCAATTTACAAACAAATGCTATCCAGCTTCTCTTGACTTCTGTTGACATCATAACTTATGGATGTGACTGTGCAGACTGACATAACTAAAGGTAAACTCTAATTACCAGAGAAACTGAGCATCTGACACAGGCTTGTGGACAGTTTTAATCATTTCATTGGGAATGGCTATTCAGAAAATATGGATTATTGAGGAGCTACACTTAAAGGAGATTTTTGATAACAGCATGCATATCACAGTGTTTCTCTCTAGATGGAGCATTTATCATGTGCTTTGTCAAGCCAGTGAAATGTAAGTTGTCTAGCAACAAGTGTTCTGGAAATATGATCAGGTGCACAGGAAGTAAAAAGCCTTTTGGGACCAATGTTTTTAATGTGGGCCGCAGGCCAGACATTTCATTTGGATGAGCGACGGATGGCTCCACTACATTAGGCTAACAGCCTGTATTCTGTGGAGCCAGGGGATTCTGCAGAGCGAACTTGGACTGTTGAGGCTGCTTGAGGGCAAGTGCAAATGGCTCCGACATTGGTTTGAGAGAACCTGCTCTATACAATGCTTTTCCAAGGTTATTTTTCCCCCTCTTGTGGTTTTTCACCCTTTATTCCATATAAGACCAGTTTGCTGAGATTTAAATGAAAGCTCTCTAATTCCATGCTCTTTGGCTCTGGTGTATAGATTTTCTGCTGTTCTCAGGCCTGTATCACATTTCTATATGGATTGTAACGGGTAAATCGTCTTGTTAGAATGACTCTTGGACCCATTGCCATTTTTGTCTTTTTTGAAAGGTGATCTCTCTCAACAAATGCACGTTTAGTCTTTTTTTAATCACTTTTGCAGAAAAACATTTTTTTTGTTGGTTTGAATGGAAATGCTTTTTTATGTATCTGAATTCTAATCTTGCCACCAACTGTTGATGACACTGTGTCTGTGATATTCCTCAAAAACTTTCCATTAACATCTCAGCAATGGTCCTCATATGCCTCAGAGGCATCTGATTTAGGCAGTGGCCTTATTTTCAGAGCAGGTTATAGGCTCATAATGGCCAGGATATCATGCTGCTGCTAATTTGAGTGTCAGCTTGTGGTGGACGCCTCCCTGTTGAGTAGCAGCAGATGAAAGAATGGGTGTGTTTTGGGGGCTGCTGGAATCTGCTAAGCCGTTCCTCAGCGGCTGCCGCTGTACTTGGTGGTCTGGCTAGGCTGGCTTTGGCCCTTTCCTGGATCAAGCAGACCCCAGTACGAATGACTCATTCAGTAAATAGAGAGAAAAAGACTGAAGGCCGTCTTTCCCAGGCTCTGATAATGAACTGTCAAGGATAAGATCAGTCCATTAATTGGTCTTGAATTTTAATTGCTTAAAGTCTACAGACAAGAATTGGCCACATTTCTTTTTCATGCTCTAGCACCTCCTTTGTCTTCTCTCCTTTCGCTGGCTCTTCTGTGTTGCAAGGTACACAAATGAATAGCATTGTTAGAGTGGAAATACAAGTGCTTGTAAAATTCAAGGTGGCAGTCCGCTTACAGGGAATGCAGTGGCCTTTCTGGGCAATGAGTGTCAAGCAGTTAATTATCATCCACCCTAGAATTACTGCAGTCATCTCAAGGTTAGAACTACTCACTTTGTGATTTGATGGAAAGCAGAAAATCCCCTCTGCACCCCTTTAAACACTGTAATACTAAACAATGTGACTGCACTTGGTGGGTTGAAAGGACTGGAGAACACAACCAAAATACTGAGAGTGACCGGAGGTCAGAAATGGTTAGACTGGGTTTTTTTAACCTCTTTATAGAATGGAAGGCATTGAAGAGTAAGCAGTCTGCCCATAGGCTTTGTTTGTTTTCTGGTTGACTTTCCTCCACTGTGCTAATGAGAGATTTTGCAAAGTAGTGGCATCTCTTTAGGCTAAGATTAACCCTGAAATTCTTAATAATTGTGAAGTTTGAACAGCTTGATCTTTTAACTTAATTGCCATGGACCTAGAAGTAATCTTTTGTTTGCACCTTCAAGCAACACCCATGACATGGACATCACAAGAGGATAATGGACACATGAATTATGAGTATAATCATATGATGCTTTGATACTAGAACACGCATATTAAACTTGCGTTAACATTATTTCTTACAAAACACTGCAACTCACCAGTTCAGTCAGTCAGTGCTCTGTGACTGTGCAGGCATAATTGATTTTTTGTAGGAATTCACCGAAATAATTATTTAGCCAAAACCAAACAAAATTAAACATTTGGCTAAATACTGAACACTGATCTTCATTTCTATAAATCATTATAAAATTAATAACTAAACTATTTCCCACAGTAAGCCTTGTGGTTATTCAGGAAAGAAAGCCCGTATTTGAACAAGACAATAATATATGAATATGTATGAAGATGCATGTATGTTACATTATTACTAATATTTAATAAAATGATGAAAATGTCTAAAATGAATGATGTAAGTCACATGATGTTTTATGTGTTTAATATGAGTGTTATTGGCTACAGACACTGAAACACTTCACATTTCTTCTGGTAATTGTGAGACGCTCCCTAACACTGCAGCCGCCGGACCACAAACACAAAGCAGTATTAATTATTATTTATTTATTTTTTACTATAATTTTTATTTATTTATTTATTTTTTCTGGCCAAGTAATTTCATTTGCCAGATATTCGGTGCATCACTAATTTCTTGCCTAGAAACACTTCTTGACTTTAGCAATATGGCTAAGTATTATATATGAAGCTCTCTTTTCCATTCAGAGAACTCAGGGGGTTTGTCTTTTGATCTCAAGGATTTTATGGATTGGATTGAGTGTCTCTATATATTACACACAGAGGGCTTGCGGCATGCAGCTCACTTTATGTAATGAAGGAATACATTAAATACAATTTAATATTTAGTTTTTGAATTTTTTTTTATTAGTTTCAGCCTCAGCAGTCTCTTTTTTACTGTCCATTACCTTCAAAGAAATGCTCAAGTGACATACTCCTATTCCAAGTGACTGTAGAACATTGATTGCTCTGTACCACTTGCCACAGTTGTCATTCCCCTCAAGCACCAATGATCCTTGGGGTGCCACTGTTATGCCACTGAGAGCCCACCTTCAGTACACAGGCTTTAGAACATCCTACAAAGTTGGATGTTTCCAAGATGCCCCCATCATTCTCCTGGTACCCTGTTATCATGCCCCTTTGGGCATCAGTCAAATTGCATTAATTGCACTCTGCTACCACTGACTGGAGTGCACACTTACAGTGAGGAAAATAAGTATTTGAACACGCTGCGAATTTGCAAGTTCTC
>BRDA01014420.1:81818-93255 GCA_036984385.1 Crenuchus spilurus | reverse complement strand
ACCTCAAACAGGTGCTTCTAATTTAGAATAATAAGTGCAGTGGAGGTGGACTTTTTAGAGGCGGACTAACAGGTCTTTGAGGGTCAGAATGTTTGCTGATTGGCAGGTGTTCAAACACTTATTTGCAGCAGTAACACACAAATAAATGATTAAAAAATCATACATTGTGATTTCTGGATGTTTTCTGTTAGATTATGTCTCTCACAGTAGACATGCACCTAAGATGAACATTTCAGACCCCTCCATGATTTATAAGTGGGAGAACTTACAAATTCACAGGGTGTCCAAATACTTATTTTCCTCACTGTATTTAACATGCAGCAAACCCTGTATTGTGGCATCTGTGATGTCCTGTGCCAGACTCATTCCAAAGCAGGGGTGGTCATAATATTCTGATATGTCCATGTATATGTTATTAATGCCACTTAATTTGTCATCTAGTGCTGTGGTACTGAAATATACACAGACATTAAGCTACACTACATTTAGCAAAAACTAGTATACATTTAGTTTCAAAATTTAAAACAACACCTGCCCAACAAATGAATATCCAAACAAGTTCAGCTCTTAGAGGACACCCCACTGCATTTTTCTCCATTTTTGTCTCTCATGCTGACCCTTTAGGATTTGACAGGACATAGATTGAAGTGATCTAACTCACTAGTTACCTGCATTTACTGGTTGATACAGAAACCAGTTGGGACTTCTCAGCTGGACAGCTGACGACAGAGGGACGTCCTAATGCTGATCAGCTGTAGAGTCTCACTCCACTTAGCCTTTAATCAGGACACAGTGTCACAGGATTATTTTAAGACTTGCTGAAAACCTCTGCTCTAGGCGAAGTGGGACAAAAACAAGCCAACCAGTGCGTGAAGGCAAAAAATAAGTTCATCAACATAATTAGTCTGATAACCCCATCCTTGGTCTTAAAGGTTGAGCACTGATGAGAGCTGCTGATTTTTTCAGTTTCATTACATGAACTAAACAGTCAATAGAATTAGTATTATTTACCTGCTACCTTCTGTACACCGCCATTATGACTAATGAAATAAAACTTCATACTCATTATAAAGTGTAGTTGTTATAGTTGTAGTTGTTGTAGCTGTTGTTGTTGTTGTTGTTGTTGTTGTTGTAGCTGTTGTTGTAGTAGTAGTAGTAGTTGCTGTTGCTGTTGTAGCTATTGTAGCTGTTGTTGTAGCTATTGTAGCTGTTGTTGTAGTTGCTGTTGTTGTTGTTGTTGTTGTAGTTGCTGTTGTAGCTGTTGTTGTTGTTGTAGTATTACAACTCCAGATTGTTGGGTCTGATGGTGAATACTTTGTTTGTATACAGCGTTTTTATTGTGTGTGTGTGTATAAATTACTTTTTCTGACACCCTCATAGGAATGAAAGTGGTGCAATAAAAGTGGATAGGAGTTTTGGCAGTCTTAAAGTGTAACAAATATGCAAATACACCCAAACAAACACACCAACAACTTGGTAATATCATTGCCACCATGTAGTAAACCATGCATAAATAGCAATAGTTACAGTTGTGACCAATATCACACAAGACCGAAGGCCCCATGCACACCGCTCTGCTCCATATGTTGATGGTATGCAGTTCCCTGTGTAGAATGTCCTGTAGACTGGGATTTTTGCCACTGCTGGTAGACCTGTATGATTGTACACTTCCACAAATCTGTAAATTCAGCTGCTTCCTTCACACTGTGACCTTTGGCATCCAAATAGAATTATAGCCAAGCATTGACATCTGCTTTACGACCCATTTTCCGCACATCAGGGGAAATATTCACTGCACTGTACCACCTCTTCTCAATCTATGAATCTTGTTGCACACCCTGCAGGTATTTATAGCCTCATCATCATCGTGCAACAGCATCTGCAGGAACCTTGACATTACTACCACCTTTTTTGTTGTAACTTTCAAACAGTACTGTTATATAGTAAATATATGGACACAAACAGCATAAACAGCTGTTATTTTGTGGTCTAACATATTTAAACATGTATGCCTGTGCAGCTTACACCAGATTTAGCGTACCGATAATCTGACAGTAACAAACACATCATTTTGTAAGCAGTAAAGACAAATGAAAAATGATAGAAATAAATGTTATCTTTATGTTTGATGTGAATAACTTGGTCCATCATGCCGGGTGGTTTCATTAGTTACTGTGGTTGGGTTGAATCAGTGCTTGGACATTTTGATAAAAGCATTAGCTAGGCTCTATTAAGCATGGTTCGTTTTTGTGTGGAAAACACCAGCTGGTTTCCAAGCCTCATTACCAGACTGCATTAAGAGAGACATTTTTTTTTCTGCCTCAGTTCAATAATCCTCACATTTTGAATCAGCCTGTGCTGGTCATTATGAAGTGCATATTGTGTAGGGAGTGAACACGTGAGTAGTGTTGGTGTTTTCTTAGTTATCACAGTGTTGTCTTTGCTGGCTGCTGTTCTTGCTCATCCTTTTAGAAAAGCCGGCTGTGTCTCAGGCCTTGTTATGATAAAGGCGGTTTGTACAGGTGGCGCTTTCGCTGGCTCTGCATTTCGGTGTAAAAATATGCAGTTGGGTCATAGCACCGGGCACATTGCTGGAGGCAGGAAGCCAAAATTTTTTTGCTTGGCTGAAGGAGAGTCCAAGGAGGTGCAGTGTGCTGAGACAAATTTGGCTCCCAAAGTAATCAGAGCAAATGACAAGGCTGCATGCAGGCCTGGGGCTACTGCTTCTGATTTCAGGCTCATAAAAATTTCATGTCTATGCTATAACATTGTGAGATAAAAGTGACGGGGAGAGTCTGGTCAAAGGATGAAGTTTTTTTTTTTTTTTCCATCAGTAGACACCACTTTACCAAAATGGTGCTTAACAACATTCATGTTTCTGTACATCTCCAGTGATGGATGTTTCATGCACAACTGAACCAGGGTCTCTTCTACCACCATGTGTTCACCTGACCTCACACATCACCAAATAAATACTGCATACTAGTGAGGTAAATAAGTCAGTGAATATTTTCCACTTTTTGACATACTTTGTCTTGTATTTTGCTTTGCAGTTGGTCTTCTACCACTATGTCAAGGAAGTGACTGCATTGTCTGTATCGCAGTGCATTCTCATTTGTTTTTGTAAGCTTTTGTTGTCCGTTCTTATGCATTTGAGTATTTCCTTGCTCGTATTTAATTTTTCATGTGTGCAGGGAGTACACACTGAGGAATGTGTTATTGCTAATCTAGATGTGGCCTACATTTCCTCCAGATGTTGTTTGTCCTCTTTTAGAAGTTTAAATGGCTGAAAAATGTAAACATCACACTGTGGTGTCTGGCAGAACACACACTGTACTCTACTGGAAAGGCATTTGTTCACTTGAGACATCTCACAGATATGAAATCTGAGACTTTGAAGAGGGCTTGGTGATATTTAGGGATGCACCGATACCACATTTTTTAAAACCGAGTACGAGTACAAGTACTTACATTTAAGTACTTGCCGATACCAAGTACCAATAAGAGTACTAATAAATATCAATACTTACAATTAAAATGAAACGGAGGCTGTATGTGTGTCTTATGGCTCCAGTTAGATGTGTTTGTGATCTATTTAATCTAAACACCTAAGATAATGATAACAGATTACACATTTCCCCTTTATACACTGAAACATTCAAAAATGAAACATATCAGATATACATAATCATCACCGTTAGCGAACTAGCTAGCTACACTACGTGTTAGCTTACCTTTTTGTAAAGCTCGTGGTGGTGAGAACTGAGGACCTCTTGAGGTTAGTAGTGCTTTTCCCAGTTATTTTACATCCACAAACTTTGCTTTGTTTTGTTTTGTGTGGCAGCGAAAGTGAAATTACTCCATAAATAGCTTCTTCTCTTCCGCCGAAGCTGCGGCAGTGACGTCAGCACGTTGTGTTGTTAAACTTCACCACTGTGACTGTGACTGTGGAGTTTAACGTGCTTTGAGGAAGTCAGACGTGCGGCAGGTTTACTTTAAAAAGCGGATTACTGGACAAAAACATTATTTTAGTCATTCTGTGACATTTTCGTTTTGTTTTTATTCGTTGACGTAAAGTCTAATACTTTTAGTCATAGTTTTCGTTTTAAAATATTAGTTTTTATTTACTTTTCGTCTCGTTTTCGTCGTGAAAAAATGGCCGTCAACAAATATTTTTCGTCATAATTATCGTTAACAAAATTAACACTGCTTTTGTCACCTTCATCCACCTGGAAATACCTCCACACCGCTGACATAGCTGCTCCTTCTCTACTACCGGGCTGGTTAAAGTCACGCTGCCGTTAAGTGGCTTGTTCAGCTCAGCTACCGTACGTAGTCATCGTCTTCTTTTTTTAATTTTATTTTTTAATTTTATTCATTTATTTATTTTGTGGCAAGTACACGCACATGGTGTCTGACAGATACCCGATGCTGGTATCGGTATCAGTGCATCCCTAGTGATATTCTCATATGTTATTATTATCATGATAAACTGTAGTTTATCTATATTATTTTCTGAGTATGATGGATATGATTCTTCTAGAAAACATCTGCATGTATCGCAAAAACAGATCAAATAGTGATAAACTTTAGCTAACAAACACAAATATTCAGTAGTCTCCCAAATAACCAAGTCGTTTCCATCACAATATATCACCAAACGTCTCTAAACCCTCTCAGGTCATATGCAGATCTTAATTAAGGCTCACAGGCTATTGATTCTCAAACACAGTACAGTTTACATGTAAAGGTTGGTCGCAGACAGTAGACCACTTTTATGTTGTGTTTAAACCACCGACCTCCAGTAAACAGTTGTAATCTCTCTTCAGCCATTAGATTGTTCCACACCAATGTAACAGGTAAATTAAGATCACTCTGCTGATGGGTATTGTAAAATTAGAATAAAAAAACCACAATATATTAAACCTCTGTATCATAATGTATGTCGTATGGCCAGGTTCTTTCCAGCACATAAACCCATTAGATATGGAGCTCTAATGTGAATCAGCAATTAATTTGAGTCATTTATCTTTTCAAATTCTGAATACAAAATAGTCATAGTTTTACATAATCGTAATAAAAATAAATTTTGTAATTATTATTGTTATCATAAGTGTTGTTAAAACATTTTAAGCCAAGAACACAAGCTACATTATTTGTGTTACAAGGTAGCAGCATGTAGAGATGGATGTAACAGAGATTTTGGCTATTTTGGTTGACGGTCTGATAACAGCAGATGACAGGATACACATTTCTCTGAAGATGCATCACAGCATGCCAGCAAAGGTCTGTTTTTTTTGAGAAAGTCTTTTTCTTAACAGCAGACAAGAACAAGAAAAATCCATTTAGTTCAATGATGGTAGTTTCCAAAACCTCACAAGACTGTGAATTCCTTGCTGAACAGTAGCATGAATCTGCACATTCCACAGGGTGTGTAACGCCACTGATACTACTTCAGCACTCTGATAGAAAGTCTCATACCTCATACTTAAATCGCTCATAGTTACATCGCTCATACTTAACTCACTTGATGCAAAGCTTTCTAACATTACCCTTTCAGATGAAGGCAATACTTTTATTAAAGAGGAATGATCCTCAGCTGCACTGAATATTTTATGATTTAATATCCTAAAGATAACATACTCTCAGTGAGAACTTCCTGATCAGGTTGGAGCAAAACCAGACTCGGATGCAAATAGCAGAATCTCAATGTTATTTACACCTTAAGTTGATTATATTGGTGATTTTGTAAGTTCATGGATGTTCCAGGCAGCATGAAAAAGAAGAGAACTGTAGACTCATGATCTCTCTAGAAAAAAAAAGTGTGACGATGTGCTGTCATTGGGAGTTCAAGAAAGAACAAGTTCATTCAGCATGTGAATAATGACATAATGGCTGAATAGCTTCATATTCACTACTGACCATTATCTTAAGTGTTGGGGTTTTGTTAATACTTATCTTTGTATTTTATTCAACAAGAATTTTGTTATACTGCTTAGCTGATTTCTAAATGTCCTCTTTGTCCTCTTTTAAGATAAGGGAGTCATCTGCCTACTCTGAAAGCTCTACTGCAAATTTTACACTTGCTGTGTTTTCTGGTCATGAGTGTTCCCTACTGAGACTTTTCTACTACCTTCAACTGCTAGATGTTAACGTTTTTTCCTTCCTTCTTCCCTTCGCAGATTCCTCCTCATCAGCCATCATGCTACATTGGCTCACAGGAAAGAGAACCACATCTGAGGCATACTGTTGACCAGCCAGGCCTTAACATCCAAATGCTGTATTCCTGCCACTGAACCAGCTACGCTTGAAGAAATATGGACTTATCCTGAAGGTTGGCCCTTTATGCAGAGTTGCACCTCTGCAATATCCCTGAACCTTTTCGAAAAAGTCACACTCTCTTGCCTAAGACTTAGATGGGTGACCTATGACAATGTAACTGATAGGGGGCTTGAAACCCAATCAGCTGCAAGCAGAATATCAGCTTGAGCCCTGGGGTGGACAACAAGACCGATCTGCTGCTTGCAGTCACTGGAGGGCTCCAGGGCTCCTCTAAAGTCATGCAGTCTTCAGAAGAGTTGTTCAATAGAAAACTCAAGGCCTTAAATGGAAACATGGGGCCTACAGCTACCAATACACAGGGAAAGTCTGAGGGGGGAGGGAAAGCCAATGGCACACCTGCCATGCCCAAAATGGGGGTCCGTGCCAGGGTATCAGACTGGCCCCCAAAAAAGGAGAACTGGGAGACTCGAGGTGGACCAAACTATGAAAGTGTTATTATGGCCTTTCAAAATGGGCAGTTGGACCAAAGCTTAGAAATCACAGACATGAGTGAAGTACCTTTGGAGCTTGATCATCCTGATGCAAAATATTCACTGAATGACCTTTTGAATTGCTCCCCTCTAAAGGGCCTTCATCCTATTCGTCAGCGAAGTAACAGTGATGTGACCATCAGTGATATTGATGCTGAGGATATAATGGACCAAAATGCAGTCAATCCAAACACTGGGGCCTCACTGCATCGAGAGTATGGCAGCACTTCTTCTATTGACCGCCAGGGTCTTGGTAGTGAGAGCTTCTTTACCTTGTTGAAGGGTTACAGAGTAGACACTTTGGACCACCGCAGCGCTCCACCAATTGGTTTCCCAGAGCTTCTACGCTGTGACACTGCTCTCTCTCCTAGCTTGCAGACTGCTGCTCAAATTGCCCGTGGAGAGATTGTTCGCATCTCAGGCTATGACTATGTGGACACATCGCTGCTCTACAGTCGTGAGAGAGATAAGTCCTTCATGCGCCGACTTAAGTCAGAATCATCCGAAACGTCTCTTTTCCGGAAGCTGAGAACTATAAAGAGCGAGCATGATGCTCTCCGGCTTTCAACAGAGCAGGATGATCGGAGGCCCCTGAGTTTCCAGAAGTGTTTTGCCCACTATGATGTCCAAAGTGTGCTCTTTAATGTTAGTGAAGCTGTAGCAAATCGAGCCAACCTTGGTCAGAGGAAGAACACTACCACTGGTGCCTCAGCTGCTTCACAGTATCAAATTCCAGGAGGTGGTGCAGCAAGCGGGAACAGTAGTGGGCCACCTCCTTTGTTTGAGTCCCCTCTGGGCAGCCATGAAGACTTGAACCCTAAAGAGAACCTTGATGCTGATGAGGGTGATGGGAAGAGCAATGGTTTAGTGCTGACTTGCCCACATTTTCGCAATGAAATTGGTGGTGAGGGTGAGCGGAGGATATCACTCTCTAGAACCAACAGTGCCACCTACAGCGGTGGTGGAGAAAACTGTTCCTTTGAGTCCTCATTAAGCTCTCACTGCACCAATGCTGGAGTTTCTGTGCTGGAGGTACCACGGGAAAACCAGCCCATCCACCGTGAAAAAGTCAAGAGGTACATCATTGAGCACATCGACCTGGGAGCATACTATTATCATAAATATTTCTACGGAAGAGGTAAGTTTGTACACTTTTTTCAAATTATTATTAAGGTTCCTAAATGGTTCATGGCTCTTAGATGTGTCTATTTAAAGGCTTGTAAAATGGAACTATTTTTTATATATCTGTGTAATTAAATCACCGAGATCTCTCAGATAGTTTTGATATCAGATGGTGCATTGTAGAAACCTATCAATTCAGGTTTCTATATAATAGTGAGCGGAACCAGGGGTTACTACATCTTGTAAGCATACATAGGCATTTAATTTGTTATCCAAACCCACCACTGAATTAAAAAGTGTCTTCTAACATTGTATATGTATTGTTGATAATAGTAAACTGGCATATATGTCTGCAAAAAAGTTTGACAAAGGTCATCATCATCAATCATGAGAATGGACTATTTTTACCTACAACACCCTGCTTGTACATCCTCATATAAGAAAAAGTTAGGACACTATCGAAAATGCAAATAAGAAAAATACAGTATTTTTCACATTTTACTTAGATTTTTATTTATTTATTTTTCATCATTTTTACCAGATATTCTCCCCAATGTGTATGGTAGCCAATTGTCCCGCCCAGACATCTTTTAGTGCTGGGGAGAGAGCACTGCCAGTTTTTTTGCTCTCTCGGACCCTGACTGCCGATGGCAAGCAGCATGACCTGGGATCATAGACGCACCTCGGTGCTTGATTTTATTTAGTTGTAGAAACTATGATCCCAATATATTTTAGTTTTATCTGGTCTGATTCATTTAATAAGTGGATATACATCCACTCGTGCATTTCAGACCTGCAACACATTCCAATGAAGTGTTTTTACTTTTGTCTCACATTCTACCTGCAAACACATTTTAAAACAAAATTATCAGGACTGGACTGAGTCAAGACTGCAGGAAGGCCCGTCCAGTTTCTGTTCCCTCATCTTCCATAGCCATGTCATTGTAATATGTGCAGCATGTGGTTTTGCATGGTCTTGGTGAAAAATGCATGGACGTCTCTGGAAATTGTGGTCTTGAAGGTATCATATTTTGCTTTAAAATCTGTACTTTTTATCATGTAAATTAACTTTGCCTAGAGCACTGACACAACCCCAATGATGGACACTGGCTTTGTTATTGCTGATAACCGTCTAGAAGTTTCTTTATGGTCTTTGGTCTGGAGCAGTCATTTCTTTCTAAAAAGATTTGAAATAAAAGATTTCCACTCTGTGATGGTCCATTCCAAATGCCCCGTAGACCAATCCCTTGAAATCGCTTTTGTTCATGCTTAACATAAAACTTGACTGTTCAAAGAAGAAGCCTTAAGTGGCATTTGTGAATGTAACTCTGTAAGGTAGTGCTTTTGCATTTTTCATACTTTCCCATCTTTTTCTTTTTTGGGTTTTATCTCTCCATCATGAATAGATTTTACAAATATTTTTAGGTCCAAATTGTATTTCCGTACTATTGTGACACAGTACCTGGGCATCAGGCATAACACTTTTTGCCTAATTACTGTCTGGTGAGGTAAATTCAATTGGCCTTAAGTGCTTTGGACATCTGGTTCTGATCACCACCACTGTGACCAATTCTGGCTCTTGAACTTATTTGTAGAACGGAACATTTCACATTAAACCACTGAATTAATTTACTATGTTTAAGTCACTTAATTATGTGGACATTTTTACTTTCCTTTAAAGAAGACAAGGACACCTAAAGCCTTTTTTGGCACCTTAGTTTCTGTATAAGAGCTGAGTTCAGTTTGTTACATTGTAAAAGGGGTCGTGGCTGAGTTCTGTGTAAAAGTACATTTGCTCTTCTGTCTGAAGGCTTTGATTTTGTCATGTGAGAACAGGGAGGGGAAGCAGTGCAGCTGTTGCCTTTGGAGAGCAGGGGATGCAGTGTCAGGCCAAGGCTGGAGCTTTAAACCTGGTTCAAGTCACCACTGCTCTTTAATACAACACCTCAGTGTAGCTGGAGATGAAGTGTAAAATGATACCTGGTTCATTTCAGAAAGAGTATTTGTCTCTGCATTTCTGTATTTCTGTCTTGGGGAATTCTAAGACCTGTTCTTATACTGTTAGAAGCAGATGTTATATCGGTGTTCAGAGATTACAGTTACATATGAGTACTGGGTAGTGAGTAAAAAACACAGTTTTATTTAAAAACACCTGGCCTGGTAAAATTGGTTAGTCTATTAAAGTAACACTTGTTTTTTTAACAGTGGTGACTGGGTTGATTGGGTTTTGAGGTTATCATCATTGAATGAATTGTTTAGATCATTTGGCATAATTTTATTTTGTTTATTAAATTATTTTAAGTGCCTGTATTTTTTGTTTCCTTCACCCATGGGATGCCCCTTACTCTTATTTGACCTTACTTTGTCAGTATTGTTTTCTCATTATGAGGGATGCACTGAAATGAAAATGTTTGGCTGAAATGGAAGCTGAACAAAATTAAACATTTGTCTAAATATTGTTCTTCATTTCTGTTAGTCATTAGAAAATCTTGGAAAAACTTTTTTCCATTGATGATCTGTCTTTTAAAAAGTTGGTTTGGCATAAATAAATATAATAACATGAGGTTAATTGATTGTTCTTTTATATTTGTATAGAAAACAAATGCTAGAAAAATGACACAAGACAATAATATAAGAATATGTATGAAGCTGCATGTGTGTTACATTATTACTAATATTTAATAACATTATGAAAATGTCTAAAATGAATGATGTAAGTCACATGGATGTTTTGTGTGTTTAATGTGAGTGTCATTGGCTACAGACACTGAAACACTTCACATTTCTTCTGCTAATTGTGAGACGCTCCCTAACACTGCAGCTGCCGGAGCACAAACACAAAGCTAAGTGGCTGTATTCTGGCTTCATCATAACAAGTGTAGTTTAGTAAAGGTTGTGCTTGTAGTTTGTTGTCTTCTTCCATTTCAGTACCAAACTGTAACTGTGCTGGTGAATCTGTTTTGTTAACTGGTGAAGAAAAGCAATTCTGAATGTCCAAAAAGGGTAACAATATAACAAAAAACTCATTGTTCAGTATAAATTATTATTTATATTTAATTGTAAGTCTTCTCACTTATTCGGCCGAACATTGAAAGTGTGTTTTGCCATTTTCGCCCCAATAATTTCAGTTGTTGAATATTCTGTGCATCACTACAGTAAACCATTCTTCCTCCACTGTAGCGTGTTTGTTGTTAAGAGATTAGTGTAAACTTTGTCAAAATAACAGCTAAAGTGTACTCTATCCTTTGACACAACTGATTAGAGTTTATTTTTTCATTGTTAATTCACATGACTCAGTCAGACCTTAAAGCTGAACTAACCATTTTATAAATAAACAATAACTGCGGTGATATACCACTATGATAATGAGCTTAACACTACATAATCACAGTATTGTAGTAATATGGCTATTGTCACAACCCTACACAGAACAGGTAATATTTGGGTGGTTGGTCATTCTCAGCACTGCAGTGACAGGTGGAGGTGTGTTAGAATGTACTGTA
>BRDA01014420.1:65167-76623 GCA_036984385.1 Crenuchus spilurus | reverse complement strand
TCTATGTTCTATTACGAATAAAATATTGACATTTGCCATCTCCACATCATTGCATTCAGTTTTTTCACAATTTGTTTAGTGTCCCAACTTTTTTGAAATCCGGTTTGTAATAACAGCTGCTTTGTTAACACTAAACTAACAGATTAAATAGAATATCATAGTGGTGTCTTTTGTCATTGGTATTTGTCTTGCACTCAGTTGTTTATTGGCTGGTTGCATGCCAGGAAGGAGATACTTTAAGGGCTGTTACTCAACACAACAGTAAAAGTGAATTTACAGTGCAGACATTCTTGCCCTCCATTGCTTAATATGCTGCTCTTCTTTTGTTTTAGTTGACTACTTTGCGAGGAGCAATTCTAGAAGATGCGGTGCCCTCTACAGCGAGGCATGGCACAGCTCGTGGCCTCCCACTGAAGGAGGTGCTAGAATATGTGGTTCCTGAGCTAAACATCCAGTGCCTCAGACTGGCCCTCAACTCCCCCAGAGTACCTGATCAACTCCTCAAACTTGATGAGCAGGGGGTGAGTATTGTTTTTTTCTTTGTACCCTTACAACAGGAGCATGATCGCTTATGCAGCTTATAGATATAAACTGGCATTACACTAAGAATGTAGGAGATCATCATTCATGACTCATAGAAAGGTTATTTCTAATGCTGTGAATAGGGCTGCCATGATTAGTCGACTAGTCACGATTATGTCGACTATTAAAATTGTTGACGACTAATTTAATAGTCGATGCGTCGTTTTTTTTTTTTTTTACTTTCTTTTTCTCTCCAAACTGCTGCGTTTTTCTCACCTTCCACTGCTGCGTCTGCCTTTCTGTCCTTGACGGACATGCGCAGTAGTGGTAACTGGGTTAGCCCGTGGATGACGTCACAGGACGTTATACAAACAGGCTCATCATGGCTAGCCGCAACGGAGCTCAAAAGAGTGGGATCATTTTAAGAAAATGAAAGAGAAACGTGTGCAATGCAATATCTGCAAGGCAGAACTTTCCTTCCATAGCAGCAGAACTGCGATGCACGAGCACCTGAAAATGAAGCCTGTTGTGGCTGATTGTGACAATAATGAAGAGGGACCGTCATCTCGGTAAGCTAAATTGCTAGTTAGCTGCTAGAGCGTAAACAGAGAGTTAACTTGCTGCTTACTCATATTTATAGCTGTAAAAGTGAACATTAGCGATGACAATTTGATTCATTAGCCTTAGCACACATTCATGTGTTTTCTGTAACGTTATAACAGTGATGTGTTTGAATAGCAATACTAATGTTTTCTAACGTTATGTTTCAGTGCTACATTTACACTTTATGCTAAACAGTTAAATAGTTGTTTGTTGCAACAAGCTGCATATTTCATTAAAGGTTTAATGAACTATGATCTTAATTGTTTTTATTTTTACTTAGCATATAGCTGAAATCTAATGACGGTTATATAATAGCAGCTGCATTCTAGTGCAATAAGATGTATGTTTTATATCCAATTAACGTATGATCCGATTAGTCGACTAATCGTAAAAACAATCGGTGATTATTCGACTATAAAAATAATCATTTGTGGCAGCCCTAGCTGTGAAATTATTTTTAAAAATTGTAGTTAAATGCTATTAATTGCATTTGTCTTGTTTACTCCAATTTGATGAATTCCAAATTGTAGACATTAGTTATAGCTCTATGAGCGAACAACATCAACCTGTGCAGCATCAACCAAAAGTAGTATCAGCTTCCCAAACACAGCAGGCAAATTGGGTTTGTTTCTGTCGAGGCAATTATGGCAGAATCCACTGATACGGCTTCAGAACATTTTCTATGATTTCTGTTTAATCTTTAGCTGTTTGTGCCACCAAAAAAAAACTGAATCAACTGTTTGACTCACATCACCCCACATCATTGTGCAGCTGTTTCTGCAAAAACACAAAAATAGATCATCTCATATTACCATTCCCTACATAGTGCACAATTTTTAACACAAACATCATTAAACTGTGATTGTCCAGTATACTCATTACATTAACTAGAGACGCATCGAAATGAACATTTTTAACTGAAAATTTTAAAAGCACTTATTTTTGTTTGGAAATTCATTTCGATATCTTTTAGAATTTTCTATTAAAACTTTGAAGGCTTTTCTGTAAATTTACATCATGAAACTGTCTCCGTTTTCAGTTTCATGTTAAGATTTGGGTATGTCATTTCAGGCAGAAATTGGTAAAAATAGGCTTGGAGCATAAGAGGTTAAAGTAAATCCACTTATTCAGCACTGGAGTAGTATTTCAGTATGTGCTGTGTATAACCTTGTCCTGGTGCAGCTGATGTGTATAGACTCATTGGTACCAGCTCAATACATTTATGTTCACATTTAGCTGAAAGTCAGAGAGATGGGTCCTTGCCATTGGAGTCACAGGCATTTAAAAACTTAACAGCTTATGACAAACTAAGCACATTGTATTATTCTCATTTATTATGTTTTATCTCCTGTTCTGTTTTATTTTATTTCTGGATTAATTTATGTTCATGTTTCAGTTTCAAACACTCACCTCACACTCTGCTGCTCCACCTGTTTCTTCTCCTCTGTCTTCTGTTTGAGTTACATCAGGGTTCTTAGGATAAAATATATACAGTAAGCACAGGATGTTTCAAATGCTGGATTTGGTACGTGATCAGCTATGTTAATTGATAACTACATTAATGTAAATGTGCAAAATGCTTTATAAAACTCACAAATATCAACATATTCATTACTAATTCATTTAAGAAAGCAGTTTCCGTCTTTGCACCAGTACTTCCCTAATAAGGCGATACATAACATTTAAAATAATATAACAACAGGTTTGGTTAATTATTTATTACTATTATTAATATTAATATTAATATTAATAATATTATGTCTTTGTGTTTAAGCTCTGCTGGTGGTTTATTTTATTTTTCTTTGTTGGCATAATGCTGAAATAAAATGACAAAAAAATTTATATTAAGCTTTATCTGACTAGACAAGACTAACATTTAATATTAGTGAGTAAGGCTGTGTCCCAAACAGCACACTCTGACACATTACTGCACAATTAACGATGGAGTCCTTTTATTTATTTTCTCATTTATTTATTATATTTTATTTATTATGCATTTAATGTAGTAAGTCTTCAGTTTGCGACGTGACCTGACAGTAATGTAACCTTTACATGTAAAGGTGACCTTTACATTTCAGAGAGTGACAACAGTTAATATAAATGTTAGCAAACTTACCCAAACCCTTATAGTCTATTACCATAAGACTTTATCCTAAAGCCATTTTTATTGCAGGATATTCTCACCGCTGCTATTCATTGCACTTGTCACTCAGCTCACATTTAAACCTGTATGAACTAACTGTCACTCCAACGAGGCGAGACCTTGGCTCAGTGATGCTGCTGAATGCAGGATATTTCTGAACAGGCATCTCAACACAAGCCATAATACGGTGCACCTAACAACCAGAACCAGTTGCTGACACCAAACACAGCTCCCAAAACACACTTTCAAATAAACTGTTGAAAAACTGACACCCCCCCCCCCCAGTTCCTATGCCAATGCTCAGCATATCGCATGCAAGCAAGTGGGCTTCAGTCTGCACTGTTACAGGTGGCTTGAAAGGTTAAACCTGTATTGTTTTTTTAAGCATTAGTAATTGGTCATGTTAAAATGTTATTAAAGTGCTGATTTGGACAGAACGAGTTACCTCAAATGAGTAATCCAAAAAGCAAAAACTCTTACTTCAATTGTAATTAAACTACCCAGCCTTCATCACTCCAGACTTAACACCAGTCACATGACATTATGGTGAGTTTACTGCAGCATTACTTGCCAGTCCATTTGATTGATTTGACCTAATTAAATATAAGTAAATTCATTTATATCAAGCTTTTATTATCTAAAATAATAATTTAATCCTCAATAAAAACAATTTGCTGGCAAGTAAATAAACCGAATCAAGACATCTCTCTGCATAAGGCCACACTAAGCTTTTTAATTCTTGACTGATGAAATTTTTAGAACATTTGGTAACATCAGGAGAGTGAAGGCAGTGGATTAAGCTTAGCAAAATGAACTGAAGATCTGTCAAGTATGTTCTCCGTTTGTTTGAACTGCAGAGCTGGTACAGTCGCTGAACAGGTGAAAAATGTCTGAGCGTCTGTCTGCTTGACAACTTAACCATCCGATTTAGATATGAAATCAAAATGGCAGAGCAGTTTCTCTGTCACCTAGTCACAAGTCAGTGGGGCCTGTCAACATGGGTTAAGATGTTCTTCTAGCTTCCCAGTGAGGGAGGAAGACAGCCAATATCATGCTAAAGGTGAATCAATTGGAGCTCCTGTCTCCTATTGATTTTTTCTCTTGTTTTTTTGCTCTGCTCTTTGTCAGTGAGAGGAAATTTAAATGAGGATTGAGTCATATATCTGCCAGGCCATATTAATTCATAGATGGTGGTGGCTGATCTCTGGAGTGTAATTTGTATTTTCATTATTGGCCTTTGAGTGGAGACTTTATCGGGGCTGTGGCTTCTATTCTTCTCTGTGTTCTAAACAGAAATGACTGCCCATGTGCTCTTAAAATGTTAGTGTTGTACCAGCATAGAGCCGTGCAACTATTAAAGGTTCTGCTGTTTATTAGGAAAATGCATTTGCTAGTACAGCCCCCTCTAGACAAGTGAAATGAGAGTTTCTCATTATAACTATCATGTGGTGGAGGGGGAGGACATCTTGCTGACTTTGTTTCTGAGATTTGAAAGACTCCCCTCAACACACACACAGAGTTCCCATGTGAGTCATTAGATTTGGCTGAGTCATTATATTTCCTGCAAAAGGATGACCTGTATAACCCTCATCAGCAAGGGAAAGTAAGAAATATTCTCTGTCCCTGGCTGGAATAGCACTTTTTGGCAGTCATTGTGATCATATTTGGACTTTTCGGTGGTCTTCTCGGCGTCGTGGGAAGTCTGTTATATATGGACGGCACTGTTCCAGACTAGAGTGATATTGAACAGTGACATTCAGCTTCTTCTTGAAGAACTGAAAAGAGTTTTTAAACTCTTCACATTGGCAATAACATGTTCCTTTAGGATTTTTGGGGTATTTTACAGACATGGGAACAAGTCACTAAGTTGCAAGTAACAATCAAGTCCCAAGTCAATACAAGCGAGTCTCGAGTCAAGTCCCAAGTCTTAAACTTCGAGTCTTAGTCAAGTCACCAGATGTAACGTCATTTCAATATTTAACACATTTATTTAACCTATTTATTAAATATTATTTAATATTTAACATTTTCTCTACTCTAAATCTATATGTCCAGATCCCATTCCAACCACTCATTTAATACTAGTAAGTCTACCCCAATGCTCTTCACACTCAGATGTTCACTGCCATGTAAAAAACACTTATAGTAACACAGATGTTTTGAGTGTATAACTGTGGTGTTAAAACCATAAGGAGTTAAAAGGTAGTAGAGAAAGGGGGATGTTTTGAATAAAAATAAAAAAAACAAGCATGCAGGCATGTTCTTCTTACATTATATTTACTACCACTAATAAAAAAATAATGCTAACAATAATATCTGTGATTGGACGCTCTAGATTTTAGGCTGGTGTCAGGTTGTATAGGGCGCTTTGTTAGACATGGGGATGTAGATTTTTGGGGACCTGGCAACCCTGCTGTTGCTAACGCACATCTGCTCCCCATCGTCTATGTAAGTCCACCCTTTAGTGAGTAATCCTGCAAAGTGTGAAAATGTAAATGATTTCTTTTTAACAAACAATTAAACATAAATTTAATAAAATGATAAAGTACAAAAGTGTTCATCCTTCACCAAAATGACTCTGATTCAATGCAATTCGTAAAACTTTATCTGGAAATGATGTGCTAATGCGCATACACGGTACAAATCTGTAGAGTGAACGGATCAGGTCGTGACAAGCGTTACAGCACCATTTAATACAAAATGAGATTCAGTTTTACTTATTGTGTTCAAACGGGGGTTTCAAGTCCAAGTCAGTAAAGGTAGAGTCCAAGTCAAGTCGCAAGTCTTTAGTGATGTTGTCAAGTCACAAGTCATCAGTTTGGTGACTCGAGTCCACACGTCTGGTATTTTATCTGCTATAAATATCAGTAGAGAGGATTCTCAGATCATGATGCTAAAATGTGACTGTTGTGTAGATTTTGGGTGCATTCCCTTAATCCAGCGGCATTGTTTAAACGCCAAATGTCCCAAACAACTCATGAGGCTTGAACCATCATTACTTGCACCAGCACTTTCAGAGTCATCCATCACACTGCAAGCCCAAGGGCTCCCACCTCCACCGTGTCGTTAATAGGTTGTGCAATGACGCAGATCATTTTTCTTCCATCACATTATGTTCAGAATGACGTGAGTATCAAATTGTGTTGAAAATCAAGTTGAGTCATGAGCCATGTGTATTATCACTTTCTCAGCCTGGCTACTGAGACAGATAAGAGATGTTCTAGTTGTACAATTTTAAATATAATAACTTATATCACTGCTTGCTCTGCTGCTGTCCGCTCCACCTGCATCCACTGCTCTCTGTTGCATTATGGGATTGCTTGAATGACTGAGGAAGCATTCAATGCTCTCTCAATATTCAGTCTAAATAAGGTCTCAGCAGGCAGCATTTTGAGCTTTCTACGAATTGAGACAACCTTTCTCTCGGGTGCGTCATACTGTAATGTAAAATGCTGTCAGTGTAGGGAGCTCACTTGGTTGTGAGACTGATCATAAGATGCCACAGTTCTGCTTGTGAAATTTTGTTAGATCCTCCCCAGTCAACTGTAAGTGCTGTTATTGTGAAATGGATGATGTTTACAACAGTTCAGTCATGAAACAGTCGCATGAAGCATGAAAACGAATGTCGCAGGGTTCTGAAGTGTAACGTGAAAATCACCTTTCATGTGTTAAAGCCTTCACTGCAGTTTTAAACTGTCTCTGAAGAAACAGCAAGAACTGCAAAGTGTTGTAAAGCACACCCAAACCTGGAAAGGTGTAGCAGTGGTAAATGTGTTCTCTGTAGTTATGAGTCATGTTCAGTATCTGACCGTCTGGTGGATGAATCCCGGTGGCCGTCTGGTGGACGGAGATTCCGGGAAAATACTACCTATCCAAATACAACACTGCCTATCAGGGCTACAACATTTGGAGAGGGAAAGGTAATGGTCTGGTTCTATTTTTCAAAGTTTAGGCTAGTCCTCTTTTTTTCCAGTGAAGAATAATAATGCTGATGCTAATGTTAATGAATAATTCCCAGAGTACTTGAGGCTGTTCTGGAGGGGAAACTCCAGTAGTTTGGTCATTGGATGGTCATTTGTCTGCAAATGTTTCTGGCCATGTAGTGTAAGGGTGAGCTTTAAGATGATGATTATCACTTGCATTAGATATGTTGTTTCAGATAAATATATTGCAATTAAATGATTGACTTGAATAATTGAGTAGTTTCGGTGTTGTCTCACTAAAAGTGCTGTCTTCAGAAGTGATGTACAGTAGCCTCAACATTAAAACTACTGACTGGTGAAGTGAATATGATTGAGTATCTCATTACATGCCGTCCATCATAGGATGGGTTATATTAGGCAGCAGGTGAATATTTCAGTTGTTGAAATTGATGTTGGAAGCAGGAAAATAGGCAAGTGGGAAAAGTTTAACACTGTCTCTGATGGAAAGGTGTCAGAACACACATATTGGGCTGCATAGCTACCAGTGTTAATTTTGAAAGGTGATTTTGATTTAGTTTTAGTCTTAGTCTTCTGACTAAAATGTATATTAGTTTTAGTCAAATTTTAGTCATGTAGTTATTGTTAGTTTTTGTTGATGAAAACTGAAAACATTTTAGTCTAGTTTCAGTTAATTAAATGTTTAAAATATATCTAATTTTAGTTGTATTTTTTAGTTTTACTATTTTAAATTAGAGCTATTTTAGACTGCTTACTGTTATTTTAATAAAACAATAGTCTTTAATTTTTGTTACATTTAATAACACAATGACATCAGATATTGTGGAAGAAAGTTGGCCATAACTTTTACATGACAAAATGTAGTGTGTAAATACAATTTGGTATCAACGTGACTAAACACACACATTAACAGTAATCCCTTCACAGCCTCTTAAAAACCAGAAATTATTTATATCTGCGTAAATATCCAGTATAACAAACAAAATAGATTAAGAGGGAAAGAGTTGGGTTTCTCTGGTGTGCTGGCCTTTTCTCATATTTTACTGGTTCCTGTTGGCTAACATTAACTTGCACTTAATGTGGACTAACACAGCTTACGTGCCTTTCCTCTTCGTTTCGTTATATGACTGTATTTAAAATGAAACTGAGCCTGTATGTGTGTCTTACGGCTCCATTTAGACGTGTTTGTGATCTATTTAATCTAAACACCTAAAATAACGATAACGGATTACACATTTCCCCTTTATACACTGAAACATTCAAAAATTCAAAAATGAAACATATCAGATATACATATTCATCACCATTAGCGAACTAGTTAACATCTATCTAGCTAGCTACATTAGCTACGTTAGCTTACCTTTTTGTAAAGCTCGTGGTGGTGAGAACTGAGGACCTCTTGAGGTTTGTAGTGTTTTTCCCAGTTATTTTAAATCCACAAACTTTGCTCTGTTTTGTTTTGTGTGGCAGCGAAAGTGAAATTACTCCATAAATCACTTCTTCTTTTCCGTCCAAGCTGCGGCTGTGACGTCAGCACGTTGTGTTAAGCTTCACCAGTGTGACGGGAGCTTAACGTGCTTTGAGAAAGTCAGACGTGCGGCAGGTTTATTTTAAAAAGCAGATTACTGGACAAAAACATTTTTTTTGTTCTTCTGTGACATTTTTGTTTCGTTTTTATTCGTCGACAAAAAGCCTAATACTTTTAGTCATAGTTTTTGTTTTAAAATGTTAGTTTTTATTTAGTTTTCGTCACGTTTTCGTTGTGAAAAAATGGTCGTCAACGAATATTTTTCGTCATAATTATCGTTAACGAAATTAAAACTGATAGCTACAGAACAGTAAGAGTGCTGACCGCTGTCCACTACTAAAAGCAGAAATCAGAACAGGCGTGCGAGTATCACAACTGGACCATTGTGCTACGAATAGGTGGTTTGATAATAATTGTTTTTTACTATGTAATTTGGACAACTGCACATGTGTGTAGCTCTTTACTTATCTTATCTGAAGATAGCAAGCAGGCAGAAGCAGTGTGATGCTTAGGGCAGTATTCTGCTGGGAAGCTTTGGCTTCTGGCATTCATTTGGATGTTACATTGACATGTACCACATTCTCAGACCAACTATGGGATCCCTAAAGGTGAAATGGCACTAAAAAAGTCTGTGCAGGAGAAGATTACAGAGTTCAAGGTGCTGTCGTGAACAGGACTGATCAGTGTCAGCTTCACCTCACAGCTTACAGGACGTAAAGGATCTTCTGCTTGGACAAGAGTACTTGCACAATATTATGCAGATGGTTTTAATGTTATAGCTGATTCGTATGTATATTGTTTATTATGGTCATGATGTTTGTCTGCTATATAGTTTATGCCTGAGCAAAGTCACTCTGACGAACGCTGTGAAAAGAGTACATGAGTGTGCTTTAGTGCTGTCAGGAAATGCTGTTATCAGTAGGGAAGGGGAGGCAGACAACACTCCCCAAAGTATTCACTATCAGTTATACAGAAGAATTGGGAGGTCACAGCCTTACCATGTCGTGAGAAAGACTGTAAGATCCTGAAGAATGGTCATAGACCAGAGAGAGGGAAAAACAAAAGTATCATCTGTTTAAAGTTATGGCTCACTCAGAAGTCCACACCTTTTAGATAAGAACAGTAGATGAAAGGCAAGCAGTGCTAATAAACACTTTGACACATTATGACTTGATGTGAACGTGTTTAGTTCAGATATTTTTTAGACCAGCACTGGGGCTTCTACAAAGTGTCCTGTCTTCTGTTTTGGTCTTCAGGCTTCTCAAAGGCTTGGTCATTATTAGAGATGCACCGAAATTAAATATTTTGACCACTCAAAATGAAACATTTGGTTGAAGACTGAACACGGTTCTTCATTTCTATAAATGATTATAAAATTAGTAACTGAACTAAAGACCGGATTCCAAAAAAGTTGGGACACTAAACAAATTATGAATAAAAACTGAATGCAGTGATGTGGAGGTGCCAACATCTAATATTTTATTCAGAATAGAACACAAATCACAGATCAAAAGTGTAAACTGAGAGAATGTATCATTTTAAGGGAAAAATATGCTGTTTCAAAATTTCATGGCATCAACAAATCCCAAAAAAGTTGGGACAAGGCCATTTTTACCACTGTGTGGCATCCCCCCTTCTTCTTACAACACTCAACAGACGTCTGGAGACAGAGGAGACCAGTTTCTCAAGTTTAGAAATAGGAATGCTCTCCCATTCATGTCTAATACAGGCCTCTAACTGTTCAATCATCTTGGACCTTCTTTGTCGCTCTGTTCTCTATTGGTGAAAGATCTGGACTGCAGGCTGGCCATTTCAGTACCCGGATCCTTCTAGTACTAGATATTATGCCCATGTTTGCACTCTCCATACTACTACTACTCCTACTGCCCCTCATTAACAAAAATATATACAAATAGTTTTTATACATTTCTCACTTCATTATATTCATACACATATTTTTCATATTCTATTGATATTGAAAGTCTGTATTTCAGTCCTGTGCTGAGACAATTGCAAAAAAATTTCATTCTGTGTACACCTGCTTTATGCAAAATAACAGAGTTTGTCACACTGCTAGTCACACCTGACTATAGACCTCTCTCTGATCTTTGTGTTCTCTATAAAGACCTGGACTAACCTTTATCTCAGACTACAAACCCTCAAAAGACCCTGAAATGTTTTGGATAAAGGGCGGGCGGCTGTTAGTACATTTTGCATCGTGTTTTATTTGGTGTATTTGTATGTATTTGAATCTAACCTGATGACTGTAACTTGCCAAAAATAGTTGAGACAGACTGAAATGGGTGAGGTCATCAAAACGGAGTGTAAAAAAAGTGTCCACCAAAGGCTTAGTCTTTGCAAGCAAGGATGTCGTGGTTCACCACTTAGACCAATTTTTCACCAGGTTTGGCACAGTCAGTTCAGAGATGATGTTTCTCAGCACACGAGTGCAAAGAATTTGGGTCTTTCCAGGGAAATCTCAGCGTGTAAGGCCTGTACTCCTGATCTGTCTCCTATTGAAAATGTATTCTCCTCACGATGAGGAGAATCAGACAGTAGTGGCCACAGATTGTTTTGTCCAGCATGTGATTATTATGTAAATACAGCAATTATTACTTTCTGGTCCTTTCACACCTGCCTTGTTTGGGCTGGAACCAAAATAGCAGGTGTGAAAGGTTCCACTGACCATGGACCGGGCCAAAGCACCAGAATGAGATCT
>BRDA01014420.1:26353-36792 GCA_036984385.1 Crenuchus spilurus | reverse complement strand
GTTGACACTGTGAAATTTTGAATCAACATATTTCTCCTTTAAAATGTTACATTTACTCAGATTAAACTTTTGATCTGTCATCTATGATCTATTACCAATAAAATATTGACATTTGCCATCTCCACATCATTGCATTCAGTTTTTATTCACAATTTGTTTAGTGTCCCAACTTTTTTGGAATCCGGTTTGTAAAATGAAGGGTTATTTCATGTCATAGTATACCTGTTTAGTTCTCTGTCTCGTGTGTTATGTTAATCAGATCTGATGAAGCTGAAGAGGATGAGAAATGACAAGGAACAGCTGGGAGAAAAAGAGAAGAAGGCTAAAGCTCTGATCTCTCGGCAGGCACCCGGACTGTGTTTCGATTTCCACCGTAACGTTAGATGCTTTGAACTGGATCACACACTTTAAACACAGATTGCTGTTAAAACAGAGCCTATGAACAGATTCTGACACATATTTCTGTTCATCAGGATTCAAACATCTATTTGACGGGAACAGAAGAGGGACATGTTCACAAGTGTTCCTGTTCGTACAACGAGCAGTTTCTGGAGACTTTCACTGCACACAGAGTACGTTTCTGCTTCTATTACTTGATTAGATGAACACACTGGTGTTTATAAATCTGTACTGAATGTGTGAGTCTTAAAATGTTAAGCTGTTGAGTGCTTAAATACTGTAGTTTCATGTTTTCCTTTGTGTTTAATGCCTGCCACTGCCCGTAGTTTGGTATTCATGCTTCCAAAATGTTTCACATAAACCTAAAAAGCTAACAACTATACCCTATTTGCCTCATTAGGGTCCTATTTATAAGGTCGCGTGGTCGCCCTTCTGTTCAGATGTGTTTTTAAGCTGCTCCGCAGACTGGACTATTAGCCTTTGGAGGCAGGATCTTTTCACACCTGTCCTGGCCTTCACCTCCACACAGAAGGCTGTTCATGACGTTATGTGGTCCCCACGATGGGCCACTGTGTTTGCAGCAGTGAATGAAGGCAGAGTGGAAATCTGGGACCTGGCAACCAGCATGTAAGAACTGAGCCACTTTATTTGGCTTTGTTTTGTGCACCACTGGCTTTGGATTGAGAACACTAACAATCTGTTTCCTTTTGTAGTCTGGATCCAACTCTAGTGAGTGTGGCCAGTCCTGGAGTGAAGCTGACCTCACTGCTGTTTGCCAGTGACACAGATTGCATTGTGGTTGGGGACAGTGAGGGCCAGGTCAGCGTTTACAAGCTGGAGAATATTGCAATGGGAGAAGGAACACAGGTGAGCATTTCAAAGCATACAAGCTCCTATCCTTCCGTTTCACTGGTGCTCATGTGTCTCCTTTGTCTTGGTAGGTGCACGTATTGGAGGACATAATCAGGTCCACTCTGGCCAGTAAGCTGTGAGAGGGACAAACGCTTTGGGCTTTCAGGTGGGGTGCTGGCTGGGGATCAGGCTACCTGCTCTACTCCATAATTCCTCTGACAGTAATGTCTTTAATCCATCAGACTCAGAGACTCCATTTCAGAATAAAAATGAGATTATGGCAGACTGGACACGTCTGTAGGAACATCTAGTTCTCTTGTACGGGCAGAATAAAGGTTTTCCGTCTGTATATATGCCAGTATGTCTGAACCAATGCACCACATCATCTCTAACAAATCCTTCATTTTAAAACAGATTTTTTAAAGGAATAATTCGGCATTTTTCAGCATAATCTCTATGTTTCACTTCTGTATTGTGCCCTGGATTATAATGTGTGAGTATATATTTGTTACATTTTTCCGTACCTATGAATTCTTTGGGAACCCACACCACGCAAGTCTTTGCCGTGCTTCCACGCATCCTCCGGAGATCAAAGTCCACGATTTGGCTGGCATATGTGTTTGCTCCATATTCTCCTGCCTATGCGCAGGGAATATTTAGGTCGACAAATGGGGCCCTATGCGCAGTGCATAGTGCCGGCCCTGGAAAAAATTATCCCACTTCATAAAGAATGAATTCTACAATTTTTTTGTTTAAAATTAAATATCTTTGATATAAGAACACAAGCACATGTACTGTATAGTTGTCTACAATTTTCAAATAAACAGGAAGATGAGAAGAAATGACAGTATGTGGTACTCTATGCTACAGATGTGGCAAACAGACTAGAGCTTAAAAAACCCTGCAAACACATAAGAAAGGAGAAGAATCACATCTCTGTTATATGTACTTATATCTGAACTGACCAAATAATCATGAATAAAAACACAATTTAGAGAGATATTCTCCATTTTACACACAAAAAACTGTCAAACCACCTGTCAGTTATGCTGGCTGAAGGATCCCTTGAGCATGTGGCCTCTATGATTGCAACAGAGTGAAAGTTAATGGAGATGCTATGAAAGTCTGATTACGAGAACACAACCCAGCCGTGCCATCAACACCCCATCACACCTCGGTAAATGGCTGTCATTATGGGAACAGCTGTAATCCATAACCTATCTGAGAGGACTATAATCCCAGTCCTTTAGTGCAAATCAAACAGTTTAGTGCTGAAAAGTTCAGCCAGAGGCTCTGAGCAAATAGTCTGCAGCTTTACAAGAACAGCAGTTAAGGGTAAATGGGTCCTAGATGGGCATCAGAGTATGCTTAGCATATGGTGCTTTTCTGCTTATCATAGACCTTTCTGAAGCAGTCACTTCTCTTCCCTCTCACTGGCTGTAGTCTGCACCCCAGCTTAGAATATCATTTATGATGATTTCCAAATTATGCATAAGAAAAAGTATCTTTACTGAATGTTCTACAGACACAAACAGCACCTTATTTTTGTCGGTGCATGTGTTTCACTTTTTGGTTTTTCAACCGAACCCCTTAAGTCCAAATGTTTGTGGACACGCCTTCTAATGAATGCATTCAAATACTGCAAGTTGCATCCACTGCTGACACAGAGGTACACACAGCTTATCTTGTCCCTGTTGAGAAGTACAGTGGTACCTTGAGATACGAGCAGACCAACATATGAATTTTTTTAAGATACGAGCTGCGACTCCGTCCGTATTTTTGTTTGAGATCCGAGCGAAATTTCAAGATACGAGTGGCTGCTGCTAGTTGGCGCGTTGGCGCAAAGGTCCAGTATGGGCAGAACAACACTTGCATCTCATTCTTTCTCACAAGTTATCGTAAGAATCAAGTCCAATCTCGTGCGCTGTACTCCTTCTTGCATACATTTTGGAAAGAAAATCGATAGTAAAAATGTTTTAAACTCTTAAACCTATTTAATTTTAATAACATACATACAATAATTATGTAAAAAATTTGATTGTAAAAATGCTTTAAACTCTTAAATTTAGATCATTTTAATAACATACGTACATATAGTAATTATGTTAAATACTTTTAATATTATTTCGGATGCTGTAGTGAAATGGGAGAAGAGAGATTTTACTGTACAGCACGCACTACACATCTACACAGTATCACGCGCATCAAATTCCCCACAAATTTAAAATGCTACGGCGAGAATTCCCCAAAAATTATTTTACACTAATATTTAATAAAATCTGAAACTGAAATATTTTGTTATGCATTGGTAAAGTAAAATATGAGTGTTTCTTAATTCAAAATATGTCTTTTTGTCCATAATTTAGGATGGTTTGGGGATGTTTCACAAGGCTGGAAAGGATTAAATCTATTTGTTATTTTAAATGGGAGAAATTTGTTGACTGACTTACGAGCTCTGTTACAGAACGAATTAAACTCGTATCTCAAGGTACCACTGTACTGCCACTGTTCACGGTACAGTACACCTGAACCTATTGAGCTAGAGGGGTATAAAGCCCATTGAGCTGTGGAGCAGGGGAACTGTGTTCTCTTGAATGATGTTGCTCACCCAATGCTTTTGGGAAGAGTCGGGGATGAGGTAGTGTGATCTTCCAACATCCTGAACTCACTAACACTAATGTGGCTCAATGCAATCAAATCTTCACAGCAGAAAGCTGCCTAGACAGTAGAGACAATTACTCCAACAAAAGCAGGATAAACTCTTGTTAATACCCTTGATTTGGAAGAAACAATGAATAAATATGTCTGCAGTTTAAGAGTCCTCAATGCTGCCTTAGCTTTCCAGTATCAGTTATACTACAACATTTGACTTTAACAGGGCTATACTGTAAAGCAGTAAAAGGTCATATTATTGTGATCAGGATCGTTTGCACTCTTTTTTTGTAGTTCACCTGGTTTTACAGAAACATAATTTGTTAGATCAGTAGACATTGGACGTCTGTTTTGCAGGGGGAGATGTGCTACTCCACATATGACTCGATTAGCTTTGCATTACAGAGAATATCACTGCCATCAAACCATTAAAGTGGAGCAGTCAGGAGACAAGGCCCTGTCCCAAAAGGATGTAATTTAATTCTAGATTGGAGCAGTAAAGCACTTTAGTACCTGTTGAGAATGTCTTTTTTCAATATACGCATCCTGTCCTAAGCGATAACTGGTAATATCTATTTGTTTGGCTAAAAGGGACTCTGTGAGCAGGGTGGAGTTTGAAGAGGAGTATATATAGAGCTCATATTAGAGCATCTTTCAGACACCATCCTCCAGCCTTGAAGACTGCAGTACACAGAGCCACACAAAAGACATAGAAACAAAGCAGCAAGGGAAAAGTGAGGAAAGTGTGAGAGCCACTATGAAAGTACTACATTCTCCGCTGCCTCTGTTGCTCTTGATGCTGCTGTGGGCTGTCTGCAGTGTGTCTCAGGTGCAGGCAGATGTCAAACCCGTCAGGCTCTGTGGCCGTGAGTTCTTCCGGGCCTTGGTCTACACTTGTGGAGGGTCCAGGTGGAGGAGGATGCTCACTCCGCAGAGCATGGAAGGTGAGTGACCATTCTTTCTGGCAAGAAAACATGATTAATCAATGAAAGGTAACACATTGTACTCTTTTCCCCAATCCACCATAATTGAACTCAACAAGAAATATGCTCACTAATAGAAATAATAATATACTCAATAATGGTACAAATAAAATGAAAAAGTAATATAAGTACAAAAAATATCATAACTTTATTTCAAAAAGGTAAAGGGTCATATGTTATATTCATTACATGAAAAGTGACATTTCAAGCCTTTTCTGTTTTACTGCTGATCAGTTTGGCTCAGTGGTGGACTCTGAAAACGGCACATTTTTCCCCCTGGAGGGGCACCTACTCGAGCACTTCATCATGTACAATTATAGGAGAACCCTAAACACCACTGTATTACATTTACTCTACTGAACAGGGCTCAGTTTGGGACACTGTCTAGTTAGGGTGCAATAGAGGACACTTAATGTGCCCTTTTCTATTGGAAAGGCAACCAAATAGGGCCTCATTAAGACACATTATTAATCATTCTTGTTTTAGAGGGCACAACATCACCATTAATTGCAAAAAAGGGGCCACTCAAATTTTTTTCCCATGTGAAGGGAGGTAACAGGGAACAATTTGCCATTCTAGAGGACATTTTTTTGACCATAGGTGCAAAAGTGGGGGTGGTCGCGCCCCCCTTGAGTCCACCAGTAGTTTGACTTATACCTCATGAAAGTAAAAAAACAACAATATCATTATTAGAATATCTAATTTAAAGTTTAAGTAAATTACTGTTCTAACAGTAAAACATTTAAAAAAGACTTGAATACGTAACTTTATGCATAATGAATATTAAAAAATATATATGACAGTTTATCTCTTTGAAATAAATTATGAGCACAAATGAACTTTTTTGTCATTGATTCAAATTCAAATATTTTTTATTTATATCAAATATTCTCATTTTTGGAGATGCACTAGTAGTGGCAGGTCAGCTTTGGACTTTTTCCTAAATATGTACCCAACTATGCTGCACAAATAAAACCAGTAAGGATCATTTATTTTTGGTGTGTGTGTTTATAACTTTTAGACAGATAGATAACAGTATGTCAAACAGCACCACAAGCCATAAAAAAGTTTAACAACTTAAATGTGTGCACTGGAACAACAGGATTTTGTATGTTGAGAGTTTGGCTGCAATGAATATGAGCTGAATTTGACAAAGTTTTAATAAGACTGAGTTCCTGAAACTAAACATGTAGAATAAGATGTTGTAGGTAAGACCTACAGCCTCTGATAAGCATAATATAACCAATACAAGTAGTGTACACTAAAGAATCAGTGATAGTTTAACTCTTCCTTGGGATCAAACCGGCGACCTTCCGGTCACAAGTCCAGAATCCTTACCACCAGGACACAGCTGCCCCATATCTGCTCTAGATCCTAAACCTGTAAACTTGATGACAGCAACAGAACCCAGGTCCAATCTTTTTGGCAGAGTATTTGCCCTGCTTCATCCAGGAGAGCAACACAGTGTGCTAATGTGCATTAATACCTCACAATGTTGCTGGGCTTTCTCTGTAGTGTAATTACATAATCTATCAGGACAGCTCTGGAGTCTGGAGCCTGGAGAAGAGATGGTGCACCTAATTCAACATGGCATGTGGCAACCAGGAAACAGAAATTATGCAGTGAACTCCCACACCGGGTCTATACAGGAGGGGTAGGACGAACAGTCATTCGAATAGTCACCATTAATTAGTTAATTAATTAATTAATTAATTAACCCTGTAAATCCTGAACCATCAAATGATTGCCAGACAGCTCACATTCTTAGAACCTGGTGTATTTATGACAACAAAACAAGAAATTAAACACATTGCAAATATAAGTGTTGTTCTGTATCATATTTGAAGTATCCAGACTCTATTGCTCAAACCATGTTGTTTAAACAACATACAGAACTATTTTAACCCTTTATACACAGAGTTTCCTTTACTCAAGACATTTCAAATGTATACATTTGTATATCATGTATATCATGATCCTCATTTAGATCCCCGGACAGGTCTTGACTGAAGTGCCCTTGAGCAAGGCACCTAACCCCTAACTGTGAGTCGCTCTGGATAAGAGTGTCTGCTAAATGCCTCAAATGTAAATGCAAATGTGATGTATCTGATTTTATATATCATGTATGTATGTATACTGTATATAGCAATACATTGTGTAAAATTATGTATCACATTGATGACAAGGTCTTAAAAATGAACGGTGTATAAAATATGATACACTTGGCTTTATATGGTTATTTAATTAGTTCATTCACTGCTCTCTATATTTCAGGTTACTGGTTAAAACACTCTCCTAACAAAGTTATAGGTCACGTTATGTAAGCTGCACATTAAAACCTTAGAGTGTATATAAGAAATGGACACAACAACAGGAGTAGAAAAGTGAGGCCAAAACGTCTCTGATACATTCTAGTGGATGGTTGGAGTACAATTTTAAACCCTGCACGCAACCGTTATATTGAATGGGAGCTACAACAAACTTTGGAGTTATTTTCCACATTCAGTGATTTTTTTTGTCACCTGGGTTTTGTTAATTTCATAAGCTGTACCTATGCTATTTAACCCCCCAGTGTTTTTCTTTAGGATAAATGTTTTATAGAAGTTATTTGGGGATATTTAAAGGGGTGTGGTGATGAGATGATTGACTTGGTTGAGTTGATTGACAGCTAATTCTGACCCGGGCATCCTCCCCTGACTCGTTACAGCAGCTAACACTAGAAACTCATCTTATTTTACATTCTGTGACTCTGTTAATAAACTTAATCTTTGACGCTTTTGAAGAGAAATTACGTCTTGTTCAACAGGAAGTACTAATAGACACTCAGGGGGAAGTTATAGGCAGCTTTGTCGATAAGTGACTCATTTTGATATCTAACTAATGCAGCATATCAATAAGGTCTGGCTGCTCGCTTCCGGCGATGCCTCGTCTTCCGCCTGGTTGTAATTTGCATCTAATGCGCAAGCGCAATATGGCGGCGTCCGTTCGATAGTTATTTGGCTTCAAACCGTAACAAGGAGAGTAAACAAAAGCGTACTGTCCAGTTTTTATATACAGTCCACAGTTAAAACAGGGAGGAACGAAGCGTTACTCACTTTAAGTGCCTCACAGCTTCAGCTTCTATGGATTTTGTGCTCAGTCCAAATGTCAGCAGTGATTAATGAGATATGGCGAGCGGACCGAAAACGGCGTCCTGTTAGAAGTCAGTAGCCTTAGCAGTTTGCTAATACAGCTGTGACAGATTGTTTACACTTCGGGACGTGCTGTGATTGGTCGTTTCGCCTGCCAGTCAAATGCCGTTATCCAATAAGAGCCAGTGGTTCTCCAAACCTCCATGTTCTGCGTTTCGAGACTTTCACAGTTAAAAGCTGAGTTTCATCTCAGGTTTCCACACTAGTACGTTAATAACTGCTTTTCTGTTAACTAGTACTTACTGTATATATTAAACTTGAAATGTAAAACTATTTAATAACAGTCATAGATTCATGAACACGTACACACACATTGGTAATACTATACTAGTGAGGACATTCCACTCACTTGTGTAATACTAAGTAAAAATAAACCTAAACTTAAGGTCAATACATCTGCTTTCTTAATTAAAAAAAGGTTATAAAGAAAATGTCACAGTTCTTATGAGAACCAGTAAAATGTCCCCACTTTTACAGATCTGACATGCATTCCTATCATTAAAATGACTTTCAGTCCCCATGAGGGAGAAATACAAGCACAAAGCTTTTTTGTTTCTATTTTAAAAAGTCATAGTTTGCTATTATTTAAGTCTGTTACTAATATATAACCCTGATCTGAAATACTAGTGCATCCACAAATTAAAATATTGTGTTCATTTGTGCTCATAATTTAATTTTAAAAGGTAAATTGTCATTTTTATATTGATTACACACACATTTCAAGCTTTTTTTATTTTAATGTTGATACTGACTGAATAGTCATTTACTCCAAATGAAATATTCTAATAATCTAGTAATATTTAATAATAATTCTAGATTTCTGGTTTCTGGAGCTTGTAAGGCATACTGTAAAACAAAAATAGGCTTGGACTATGTCACTTTAAGTGTAATTAAAATAACACTGCAATAGCAGACGTCCAGATCACAGTTTTTCATTTTCCATGTTAAGTTCTGCTTCAGTCTAACTAAGTTTAGGTCTTTTAGTGTCTGTGTGTTTAGCTATGATCGAAAAGCAGATCCAGTCCACACTGAGCTGTGTGTGTGTGTGTGTGTGTGTGTGTGTTGTGTTTTACAGGGTTTTCTAATGGAGAGCTGAGCAGCTCTGAGCTCCTGGGTGAGAGTGAAGGATTAGAGCTGCATACACGAGATGACAACCGCATCATGTACAATGAATGTTGTCAGCGGGGCTGCAAAAAGAGTGACCTCACACCCATGTGCTGAGGAGAGGACACTCTCTCGGACACTCAGCCGTGTGTGTGGGATCTGGTGGCACTTACTGAAGACCAGCTCACTGTTTCTACAAAATCACTAAGAGTGCCTGTAAAATAAGTGTTAAGGGCATTTCAGCAAATATTATGTAGCCAAATCCAAAGCTGCCTTGTTCAAATGACATGTAGAGAAACTACTATTTTGTGTGTTTAAATGAATCTAATTTCAGGACTGTATGGTCTTGATTTTATATTTTGCAAGTCTTGTCTAATAAATATTGCTGCATTATCATAGGCCTGGTGTTTTAATTAAATCCGTTCTGAATTAGGGGTGTTAAGAAAATGTTGACACACTTGAATATCATGTTTTGTGATACTGCATCAATTCTCAAAAACATAGTATTGATTGTTGATTAATGGATTACATGTAGACACTCCCAACCAGTAGATGGCAGTGTTGCAATCTTCAGCCATTAGATTCTTCCACAAGGATGCACCGATAACATTAACATCAATCTTAGCTTTTATCCTAAATATTACATTGCAATGATGCATCCAATCAACAAATGCATTGTTTTTAAGCCTTAAAATGTGTGACACTCACTGGCCACTTGAATAGGTACATAATATACATTTTAGCTCCACTGAGCATATAGACCTCTACACTTTGTAATTCTATAATTACAGACTGTAGTCCATCTGTTCTTCTGTATACTTTATCCTCCTTTCACCTGTTCTTCAATGATCAGCCTGAGAGCAGGCATTATTCAAGTCGCCGTACTGCAGCCACACTGATGTTGTGCTGGATCAGTACAGCAGAACTGCTGATGTTTTTAAACACGTCAGTGTCACTGCTGGAGAGAAAATATTGCACCAACCCAAACTACAAGGTGGACCAGCAATGTAGGTGTTTTTAATAGAGTTGACAGTGAGTGGACACAGTGTTCAATCTTCAGCAGCACCGCTCTGATCCACTCGTGCCAGCATAACACACACTAACTCCTTGTCAGACTAAACAGACTGTAATATCTCGTGTTTGGTAACTACACCACCACCACACAATCACACACAATACGACCGTGCTCACCTAGTCTCGCCACGACGACTTCTAACTTGTGACACAGGTGAGTGACAGTTGAGATAATTTTTGTGGA
>BRDA01014420.1:6658-24804 GCA_036984385.1 Crenuchus spilurus | reverse complement strand
CACTGGGTTTAAGAAACTCCTAAAATCCAAGCTCTTCAAAGAGCACCTGCTCTAGTGATCCCAAATACTTCCCATGAGTACTGATATGCACTCAGTACAACTCTAGTATTATTTTTTTCGCATCTGTACTTTCCCACTATTGTAAGTCGCTTTGGATAAAAGCGTCTGCTAAATGCAATGTAATGTAATATACACAGACTTAAGGTTGGCCACGATGTTTGGATCTCCATTGTCACCTTAAAAGTCTAGTCATTGCTGTAAATACATATATTACCAGAACCTCTCTCAAATCACATGCAGATCTTAATTACTGTCTCTTAAACTAGTCAGTGTGTTTGAGAATACAGTATGACTTCACTGTTAAAAACAAAGCTGTATGGTGTGTCCGTCCTCTTGCACAATGTCTCTGTAGGAAATGCTGATCACTTTTAGTGATGACTATTACGATGGAGTAATCTGTTCATTAGCAGTCTTTTACCAGCCCTGCTGCTGTCAGAAGTGACTGAATTCATTTTAAAGCACATGACGGTGTGTTCACCTTGACTAACCTGTGAGACCTTTATTACTGTCTGGATGCAGTTTGAGTAGGTTATGATTTTTTGGAGATGTAGTGAATTGGGTAAATATTAGGGGTGTAAAAAAACCCGATTTGTATCGGAACACAGATTTTGACTTAAACAATGTGAATACATAGGTACACGGACCCCTGAATCGGTCTATTTGTAGCATAAACCGGCCGATGGCCCGATTACATAGCTGTCAATCGGTTTGGCGTTGCTGATGCGTGCTCCTGCTGCTCGCTCTGCTTCTCTCTCTCTCCCTCTGACTAACTGTTGCGATATTCGTCACAGTCACGTCTCGTCACCAGAGTTGCCAGGTTTGCGGTTTTCACACCAATTTGGGCTACTTTTAAAAAAATTACCGCAGCCGCCAAAAAAACAACAAAAAGTTGGTGTTGCCTTGGATATCACTTCAACACGGCGTGCAAACGTGTAAAAAGTCAACACTAAGGAAGTGTGAATACAACGAGAGAGAGACTGGGGAAAAAGAAAAAGGTTTGATGGACTGATAATAAATCCCTTATAAACAAAATACTAAGTCGTACACTCAGTTGTTTTGCCATTTGCCTCAAACGGGTGACAGACATGTATTTTGTGCCAGTTTAAGCTTCTGAAGGTCGGGTTTAAGACTGACTTTGGGCTGGATATTTTTTTGTGTGGTGGAGAATGAGGGTTTTGGGGACTTGTTTAAAACATTGGAGCCCCGGTACCACATCCCAACGCCACAGTATTTTACTGTTTCTGAATTCAAATGCAACTATACTAGTTCTCTAGTATTTCATTAATCTATCTGAAAGCAAACAAAATACATTTTTAGTAATAACTTATGTTGAATCATAATGTAAATGATCTATTTTAAACAAGTAACATATTATTTCCTATCTTATTATACTGAACCGAATCGTATCGAAATCGTCCTGAATCTAATCGAACCGAATCGAATCGGTCCAGTTTAAAATATATCGTTTCTGAATTGTATCGTACTGCATGAATCGAGATACATATCGGATCGTCATTTATTGGACAGATACACACCCCTAGTAAATGTTGAGTGATTATTTCTATATAGTTATTTTAATTTTGATAATGTTTGAGTGTAAATAACAGGTTTCATTTGAAATGATGTGATTCAGATTGATAATGTAATGTGCACCACTTTAATGTGACTGCAGGCACAAAAACAATGCTTTATTTTTCAGCAAGCTTACATGACATGCTGCCCCCTACAGTGTAGAAGTGTACATAGTGGAATCATATACAGATAATGCTGGAACAGTTGTAAAAATAAACACGTGCTTTACATCAGTGCATTGGTATATGTTCAATGCACTGATACGGATTGTTGGATTGTTACATTCCTAATGATGCTGGGGATTCCCTGAAGGTAGAATAGCAAAGACAAGTAAGCAAGGCCATGTTAAATTTGTACTGAATTGAATTATGTAGAGAACCTTTCGTTTCTCTTCGCCTCATTGAGTTGTGTGCGATTCTGAAATTTGTAGCCTTCTGCTCTCGCAACAGGCCTCCAAAGTCAGCTCACTGAAGGTCAGAGCTCAAGCTGAGACTGTCCTTGTTTCACTTAGCTGTGCACTCCTTGGCTTGTGTCAAGTTCTATGACAGACAGACCCAAGCACCTCACCTCAGGGGCTCTCAAGGATTGGGTATCTGTGTGTGTGTGTGTGTGTGTGTGTGTGTGTGTGTGTGTGTGTGTGTGTGTGTGTGTGTGTGTGTGTGTATTTGGGCAATGGAGGAAGGTAATGTGATAAGACAAAAATGACATCCTGTGCCTGTATAACATCCAGCTGCTCTCCAGAAGGACAGGATACATTAACATGTGAGATGAGCCAGTGAGGATCAGTGTTGGGATGGATGCTCTCATTAACTATGCTAATCATGCGCTCTTAGTTGATTTTCCAATGCCTGTGTGTGTAGTCTGTACTGTATTCTGTCACTGGGCCCAGAAGCTGTTACCAACTCAGATCTGGTCCGTGAGACATCTGGGGCACCATCAGCAGTGTCCCATTCCTCAAAGTACAGTCTGTTCTCATTTTAGTAATAGTCTTTTTTCATGAGTCTAATCATAGCCTTAATGTACAGGCACTGTCTAATCAAAACCTTGTAAGTTTGATTTTGTTTATTGTATATAAAGTGCTTTGTATCACATGATCGTTGTGTGATGAATGGAGTAAACCAGTAGAACAAGTCTTTTTACACTAATGTACAATAATGTTGTTTTTTCTTTTGTAAAGTTATCGTTTTGACAATTTATATTTTTGTGCTATAAAAATCCTTTATCTATGCCCTCACTTATAAACTTAGTGGATGCACCTCACCTGATGTGCTGATGCTCTACAGAGCTCCTGAATTATTTGAAGATTCCTTCGTCTTTAAAATATTAAGTGTAGACAATCAGCTTCTACAGCTACAGTTAAAAGAAAACAAATTGAACACTTCTAAGTTTGTATTTGAACTTTCAAGGACTTTAAATCAATCTAACTAAACTAATTACAGTTTAATTAGTATTAGTATTTAAACATGTATTTTATTGAGTGCAGACTATGAAAAGTAAGTGAACCCTTCAATGTGATTACCTGTAGGTCCTCCTTTAACTGCAGTCAGGATCCACCAGTTGTTTTCTGTAGGTGTAAATAAGATTTTGACAATGTTTGAAGAGCAAATCTGAACCATTCCTGTCTGCAGTTTTGTTTCAGAGATGACTTGCATGAACAGTTCTCCTCAGTTCATGTGACAGCATCTAGATTTAAGATCAGGACTTTGTGTTAATCATTCTAAAAGAGAAATCTTTATCTTTTTCAGTCATTCTTTAGGTGATTGAGATTGGTAATTTGGCTCATTGTCTTCTTATTTGTCTTCAGTGTCATCTGTGTTAATGGACTGATGCCCTTACATTTCCTGTAAAATGTTTTGAACTTTGATTTGATTGTTTGTTCAAATATCACAAGGTGTCCAGTCCCTGAGCCAGTAAAAGCAGCCCCAAACCGTGATGCTCACAGAGGTTTACTTACTTTTTCTGGCCTGCACTGGGGAGGTTAATAAAAGTGCTGAATAAAAGTCATGAACAGTACAACTTAGACTATCTATCTATAAGTGTGACTCGATCAGAGTCTATTTTATTAGTAATCAGCACATAATTCTAGGTAGATCTGAAAGACCTCTGTTCCTTTCCACAGGGGTCAGTTTAGCACCTTCTCTGAATTTTTACATTGGTTATCACAGAGATTTTTATCTGTTGTACAAGGTGGGGCTTTGACATCATCGAATTTCAGAGTCAGGGATCAGCAGCGGCTGAGGTCAGTGAGCTAATGTGAATCAGTCAAAGGTAAGCGGAACAGTTTGTGCTCTTCCAGTTAGTTTGAAGTCGGATGCGGTGTGGGAAGGACCTTTATGGTCCTTTAACTCAGCGGTACCCAGCGGTACCGGGCCGCACAGAACGTTTGAATTTTTCTTTTTTTTTTTTTTTTTTTTTACTGATTATCAGTCTAAATGTTGGTTTTATTTTGAAAAGTGACTTCTGTGCGGAATGATGCACAGACACATACATGCGTAACCAGCCGTTACCCCAAAAGCTAGCAAAAATTAGTGAAAAACAAACATCTTTGGCGAGCTTCTTTGGAAAGGGGAAAAGGCCCAATGAGGAGACGGAAGAAGAGCCTACGTCTTCCAAGAAAATAAAATCTGCATTTAAAAGACAATAAATAAATAAAGGACAACGGTGGCCTTAAAAGTATGTTTCAAACAACAGCTGTGCCAGTGTTCTGGGTTAAAATCAAGGCAGAATATCCTGAGATCGCCCAAAAAGCACTGAAAGCCCTGCTTCCATTTAAAACCACCTGTCTTTGTGAAGCAGGATTTTCTGCAGTGACCGCAACCAAAACGAAACTATAGAACAGACTGGACGTATGGAACACACTTCGGGTGTCACGGTCTCCCATTACCCCGAGATGGGACCGGCTCGTTGCAGAGAAGCTCGGGGCTCTCACTAATTGACACTATTATTATTTGATTGACTTGTTCACCCTTTTATATAGAAATGACCAGTATCACTTGAATCGAGTTTAGTTTTTTATTATAATTATTTCTTATGAGAAAGGACTTTCATTCTAAAATAAATATTTTCGTTTACAGAGATGTTGTTGATGAACAAAAGGTTGTTTATTGTCTTTTGATGTTTGCATTTGACGTAAGACCACTGCGGATGATTTATTATTAGATTACGTCATTAACAATCATCGAGCAAATGTAGACCTGAGCATATGAAAATACAGCCGGTTCGTGAAAATATTGTCTTAGATGAAACCGGTCCGTAGCGCAAAAAAGGTTGGGGACCGCTGTCTTAACCCTCTGGAGTCTGATGGGCTTTTCAGTCTGACATGCCTTGACTTTGTACACTTAAGTTACACCCACCTAAAATTATGTTTTCACAAAGTGTTACACAGGCTTTTGTTTTCACAAACTCAACAACCACAGTGTCAAAACAGTAAGAGTGTCATAAATCTATATTTTGATTAAATCTGCTCTAAACTTAGACTTTCAGATGTTCTGATATATTGTGAAAAAACATTTCTAGTCGAGAATTTGTAAGAATGTTTAGAAATTGTATGTGGTTTTATTTCTGAAGCTTAACACGTGAAGTGACACTGTGTTTTTCACTCATTCAGTGATTCCTAGATTGGATATTAATGTGAGAGGTGAGAGGTCTTTGTTTATGTGAGCGCTCTTTGTTTATACAGACCAAATGGGTATTTTCTTACAGTTCTTGGCTATTAATCTTCCACTGCCATGTGCCGAATTACCATGTTGTTATGATATAAATGGCAGATCGTGTGAATGGGTGGAAAAAAAACTCTGTGCTCTGACTTGAGCTGAAAAATCTGCCTCTGGTTAGTTATGCTCCTCTCACAAATATCAAAAATATATTTTGATTCAACCTACATGTATTTGAAAATTAGACACGTTTAGTTTAAATGTCGCAGTTATGTGTTTTTGTGGATTTTCAGTTTTATCTTGCCATTGGGAGCACCGACTCCAGAGAGTTAATTCATGTATTTTATTTTATTTTTTTTCAGTTTTTTGTATTTTTCTTACTATGTATTCAAACGACTAAGACAAGATTGACTGTCTGTGGTTCTACAGTGCTGGAATACCATGAATTATGTAGAATGCACTGACGGTACTGAGAGTGCTAATAGGCTGTTGATGTTTATTGATTGCCATTAGTACTTCTTAGACCTCCTTCAGTGCACCATGGATTGGCACCTAATGGGATGTTTTGAATGAACAGATGGAGGGCTTTGAGAGTGACTTTTAACTCCAAAACTGTAGGTCAATCTTAGGCCTTTGACTTTCTGTGAGTAATTCCACTGATTTTAATTCAATTACTCAGATGTGAACAAAGTCTTTCAGAGTATTTGTAGCTGTTCTCTTTCTTATTCAAAATGGACAAAGTGAACATTCATATGATGAAATTTTGGATAATCGGAAGAAAATAAATGCCCATTTTCCCTATGTGTCATTCAAGAAGGAATGCACTTTAAAAAATGTTTTACAGCAAAATCTCATCACAAAACTGTCATAAAATAATGTTCCAGCCATGAGGCAGCGTATTAATAGTTGTTTCATGTAATAGCTTTCCACTGAAGTAGCTTTTAGAGACATTACAATTCACCACCACTATAAAACATTCTGAGTCAGTTTCTCTAGAATGATGCGCTACATCAAACCACTTGACTTTTTAGCATTATTCATTAATTTTTCATGTTTTACTATATTCCTTCATTAAAATTTGAGACAGAATTTAAGGTAGAATTTAAGAAGAAAGCTTAAGCAGTGTTGAGCTCTTTTGTGCATTGTTGTTGTTGTTGTTGTTGTTAACCCATTCCCAGTGATGCTGCCATTCATTTTTGTGCAGATTTGTAATACATGACGGTATAGAGGTCACAGTATTTAATAGACATGAACTCTTGTTGAACTTTCTCAACCTATGAGGTTAAATTATGTAATATGCTCTCAGTGTGTGTGCCGACTCTCTCATTGTCTCAGTCTATTACATTAAAGGCTTTAGGTGGGATCAGAAATCTACAGAGTTAATTACTGACCTGCTTCCTTCTCACACCTTCACACACTCATGCTCCCTCTGCCCTTGTGGCTTATGACACTTTAGACCTCTGGGAAAATAATTTTTAATGAGCTCCTGACTAGACCAGGGAAATATAGTTTAATAATGTAGTCTCAGATATTATTAGTTCATTTTTGTAGAAAATAATATAAATAATTTTTGGCATCAGTATGTATTAAAGTGAAACATTTGTACACTTTTTCTCCATGATGAGGACCCATTTGGAACAAGATTAGGCTTCTGAGGTCATGGTTGCCTTTATTTCCGACACATTTCATGTGGCTGGGATTCTCGTCTCTGAATGTATAGTTATTTCTTTCAATGAGTAAATATTACACCCAGATTAGCAGTTCTGGCCAAATTGCCATCCCCCCTCCATCTTACTTGACATTAACGATAATTAATCTTACATTTGCTCTCTGGAGCTTTCTTCTGAGTGGTTGTTTATAAGAGATCATATGGATTCAGAGGTTTTTCTTACTAATGAGTTAATTTTCTTCCACATGTGAGTGTGATGTGTATGAAGGTATGGAAACATTCACCACGAGCCAATACAAATTGCTATGAGCTTATATGTTGGAGATCACAGTGTGCATATTCACACTGCGAGAGAACATTGTGCGAAATGTCTGAATCCATAAATGTTTTATCACTTCTTGTGTTAAATGATTGTACTAATTTGTTCCTTGATTCATAATTTAATTAAACGAGCATTGTCGTAATATGAGTGTTTTATGATATATTAGTGATAGAAAAATCTAATTTTCTTCTTTCTAAGTCTATCCTGAGTTTAGAGGACTATTTCTAAACATTTTGTGGTTCTTGTTCAACTTATCTGGTAATTGCCAGGTTTAGTGTTTTGAGTAGATACATTCTGTTCTCTGATGAACCCAAACCCTGCAGGACAAGATATAAAGTACATATAAAGTTCACTCCTTTACTTTTTCCTTGAGCTGTGATGCCAGTGTAGATAACAAATGTAGGTAACATATGCCACTTGAGTTTTTTAGCTCCACTGCAAAGTAAAGGAGCAAATGTTCAACAGAGCTTATGAATAAAATAAATGTCATGTGTTGGTGCTGTAAGTGTACATATTTACACTACCTTCTCTTTGTGTGATCGTAAGCTCTCTCTCTCTCACACACACACACACACACACACACACACACACACACTGCATGTAGTGGTGCTTGAAAGTTTTTTTTAACCCTTTAGAATGTTCTATATTTCTGCATAAATTTGACCTAAAACATCAGATGTTCACACAAGTCCTAAAAGTAGATAAAGAGAACCCAGTTAAACAAATGAGACACAGATGTTAGACTTGTTCATTTATTTATTGAGGAAAATGATCCAATATGACATATTTGTGAGAGGCAAAAGTATGTGAACCTCTACGATTAGCAGTTAATCTGAAGGTGAAATTAGAGTCAGGTGTTTTCAGTCAATAGGATGACAATCAGGTGTGAGTGGGCACCTGTTTTATTTAAAGAACAGGGATCTATCAAAGCCTGCACTTCACAACACGTTTGTAGAAGTGCATCACGGCACGAACAAATGAGATTTCTGAGAAAAAAAGTTGTTGATGCTCATCAGACTGGAAAAGGTTACAAAACCATCTCTAAAGAGTTTGGACTCCACCAATCCACAGTCAGACAGACTGTGTACAAATGGAGGAAATTCAAGACCACTGTTACCTCCTCAGGAGTGTCGACCAACAAAGATCACTCCAAGAGCAAGGCGTGTAATAGTCAGCGAGGTCACAAAGGACCCCAGGGTAACTTTTAAACAACTGAAGGCCTCTCTCACATTGACTAATGTTAATGTTCATGAGTCCACCATCAGGAGAACACTGAACCACAATGGTGTGCATGACAGGGTTGTAAGGAGAAAGTCACTGCTCTCCAAAAAGAACATTGCTGCTCATCTGCAGTTTGCTAAAGATCACGTGGACAAGCCAGAAGACTATTGGAAGAATGTTTTGTGGACGGTCACACCAGATACTGAAAGTAAAGGTTCACATACTTTTGCCTCTCACAAATGTCATATTGGATCATTTTCCTCAAAAAATAAATGAGCAGGTATAATAGTTGTCTCATTTGTTTAACTGGGTTCTCTTTATCTAAAATTTGATGATGTTTTAGGTCATATTTATGCAGAAATATAGGACCTTCTAAAGGGTTCACAAATGTTTAATCACCATGGTAGTTTATGGAAATCAGCATTACATTATATTACGGCATTACACTGACTAGTTAATTAAGATTAATCATGATTAAACATTTTAAATACAAAAAAAAAACAGTAGAAGTACACAATGCACTTACATTAAATACATTTCTGAGTATTTAATAATACACTGTTACTTTGCAAAAGAACATTTTTTCAAGACATGAAACTGCCAGGTTTTGTCCATAACATAATTTGTCATGAATATTTTTTGCATAACTTGTTGTGTGTATATAGGCAGTGCATAACATAGTAAATCTTCACTATCACAGCAGAATCATATCCTGGCTCATGACTAATGATAATACAGTTTTGTGGCTTCTAGTGATTCTCAAGACTAGAATCATGATTGCATATTGTTGTTATTAGAATGCTAACTTCATTGTACTAAAAACCCAATTAGCTTTTTATAAAAGTATAAAAAAGGCTTGAAAAAATCTTTTACCACACCTGTCTGTTCTTTGTCTGTGCAGATTCAGTAATGCTACTCTTTGGCCTCTCAGTAGTTTCCATATGAAGAGCTCTTTGAATTAAAGAAACATAAACTGGTCTGTTTGGATGTGGATGTAGCCGGGGGTTGTTGGTTTTATCTCTTGTTTTTGGCTCTCTGTCTCTTTCTGCTTGAGGCCTCGTTCTTGAGATGCTTTTGTGTGTTTCCATGTGTGTATTATGTCTGTGTGTATCTATAGTACTTTCTTTTGCTAACACTGCCCAGAGCTGTTACGAGCTTTCTTCTCCATTATATAGGAAACTCTTTCTTGACTCTAGATGACCTCATTGTTGAGGGACTTTAAGTAAACTGCAGAGGATGTTATTAGGAATTGATTTTTCACCCTGCTTTCTGTTTAGCTGTCCCACCAGAGCTGTTTCTGAACTTCTTACCATCCTTTTGTGTGTGTGTGTGTGTGTGTGTGTGTGTGTGTGTGTGGTCAGCTCGTCACCAGAGGTTGTGAGACGGTGGAGATGACGCTGCGGAGGAACAGCTTGGGGCAGCTGGGCTTCCATGTGAACTTTGAAGGCATTGTGGCTGATGTGGAGGCCTTTGGCTATGCCTGGAAAGCAGGCCTGCGGCAGGGCAGCCGGCTGGTGGAAATCTGCAAGGTGGCCGTGGCAACACTTACTCATGAGCAGATGATTGACCTTCTGCGCACGTCCATCACTGTGAAGGTGGTGATCATCCAGCCACATGACGATGGAGCTCCCAGAAGGTATTTAATTTTTGTATTTGGTGCTTATGTACTCATAAACAAGTGTGTTTCTCAGATTAATATGAGCACTCTGAATAAATGACAATCATACTACAGACTTTTTTATGTGACAAATGGGATTTCTTTTGGAAACAACACTCCAAGTTCTTAACTTTAGTATAAAGTTTAGGTTAAGATCAGCAGTGTACAGGTGACTACTCTGCACCTTTTTATATTTCGTAGCGTCCATTTAGTGAGACTCTCCAAATGTATCAAGAGCTTTATTTGAAGTAAATAGTAACAAGAAACGAGACATTTGTGAATCTTTTGACAATCCATGGCCCCTGTTTCACATGTAGACTGTTTTTTGTTGTCAGACAAATGGTCAAAGTAGGTGGATTCAGACCTTGAATTCAGGATTTTGAAAAGGTAACTATATGTGTAGCATTTAGACCAGAATCTTTGCACTAGCACTGCATTTCCCAGGTTTGCAGAAAAAAACCCTTCTTGTGAGCCATTCGAGAGGTAATGTGATGTAAATGAGAGTCTGGAGGGCGAGTGTGTAGGGTCTAGGGAGCATGTCGAAGGGCGAGTTTTGTTTTGGTATTCGGCCTTGGCCGATCGCTCGGCTCGTGTGTGTGTGTGTGTGTGTGTGTGTGTGTGAATACGCACATGCAAGCCTGTAGCATGATTCCTGCTCTATTATTTTATAGAAATATTTTTTTCCTTTGTGGAAAGAGGACTTACTCTCACTAGAACCGAGGGACACTGTCAGACTGAATGTGCGACGACGTGCTGATTTGCATGACAAGCGCAGCAGACAAAGGGTGTTAATGGCTCCAGCATTCCAGCGCGGGGGAGAGAGACAACGAAACTTTTCATCAGGTTGGGAATACTAGTCTAGAGGCCAGTGATGGTGTTAGACTAGGTATATGGCACTATGGTTTAAGATGCATTTGAGAGATGGGGTTTTTGCAATTTGTGAGTATTACTGGTAAAGTAACTGGTTATGTAATGAGTACTCAGTTACTGGACAGCACTTACTCGTCCCTAAATTTTTCTCTCAAATATTTTGTTCTGCTTTGCTCTGTACATGGGTGAACAATGTCTCTGCTCCATCCAGTTCTGCTTTAAGTACTGTTTGTGTGGGTTTCTCTAATCTCTCTGAGCTAGAAGCACACTGAAGTGTCAGATTGAGTGGCTCAGTTGATCTCTCAGATTAAAACTTGACCTCTGCTGGACGCTTTTAGCTAAAAATAAAGTGCAACATTGATGCAGTGAATGGCCTGCCTGTGTGTTTAAGTGTCAGAATCCCTGCATGCCTTCAGCATCTTACAGACTGACAGTGTGCTATGGCTGAGGGAGCTCACCATCTGGCCCAGGGCGGGACGCACATGGACTAGACAGCATAGCCCACATTGTTCTGCTGACAGTACTAATGTAGAGGGCTTGATTAATGGTGCTGTCTGACTCGCTACAAAATAGTTTTTGTTATTATTATTATTATATTGTTTGACTCATTGTGATGGCTTACTTTCTGCACGTCAGAATAATTGAAAGAGCTGGTGTTGCAGACACACAGCACTGAATAGAATGTGTGAACCACTTAATAAGGAAGCTTGCTCAAAAGATGCTCTTTATTTTGTCTTTACACAATATATATTTTTAATTATAAAAGTTTATTCATCTCTTAAATTGGTGAATTAGAATACTTTTCCTTTTTTCCCAAATTCCATTTTATCTCATTTACGCTTCATGTTTTTTATATAATCCACTTTTTAAAGACAATTTGACTTGGACATTAGACTTTGAATATAACACCATACACTTTAAAATAAAGGTTCCTAAACAGTTCTTCTACAGAAAGTTTAGATATATATATCCAAACCACCTCAACTGGCTCCTCTCGACATGGAGGAGCAGCGGCTCTACTCCAAGCCCTTCCCGAATGTCCAAACTCTTTACCCTATCTCTAAGGGAGAGCCCAGACACCTTAAGAAGAAACCTCATTTCAAACGCTTGTATCCACGATCTCATTCTTTTGGTCGCTACCCAAAGCTCATGACCAGGTGAGGGTTGGAACGTAAACTGACTGGTAAACAGAGAGCTTTGCCTTCTGGCTCAACTCTCTCTTCACCAAGAGAGACCATTACAGAGCTGTGATGTAAATTGTGACAAGCACAGAAATCCAGTAACTGAATACCACTTGAGTTCATATTGGGGAGGCCGTTCTTCCCAATCATGCCTCTCCAGGTCACACTGTTGTTGCTCATGTGAGCTTTGAAGTCCCCCAGTAGGACAGTGGAGTCCCCAGAGGGAGTGCTTTCCAGCACCCCCTATAAGGACTCTAAGAAAGCTGGGCTGTTCGGTGCATAAGCACAAACATCAGTCAGAACATTTTCCCCAACCTGAACACGTAGGGAAGCTACCCTCTCATTCACTGGGGACAAACCCCACACACAGGCGCTGAGCCAGGGTGCTATGAGCAAGCCTACCCCTGCCTGACGCCTCTCACCTCGGGCAACTCCAGAGTGGAAAATTGTCCAGCTCCTCTCAAGGAGAGCCCAAGCTGTTTGTTGAGGTGAGCCCGACTATATCTAGCCGCTATCTCTCAACCTCCTGCACCAGCTCAGGCTTCTTTCCCACCAGAGAGGTTACATTCCATGTCCCAAAAGTTAGCTTCAGTAGCCGAGAATCTGAACACCAAGGCCTTTGCTTTCGGTTGCTACCCAAATCACATCACCTAACCACCATTACTGCCTCCCTCACAGGTGGTGAGCCCATGTGGGAGGCATGTATGTAACATCACATGGATGTTTTGTGTGTTTAATGTGAGTGTCATTGGCTACAGACACTGAAACACTTCACATTTCTTCTGCCAATGGTGAGACGCTCCCTAACACTGCAGCCGCTGAGCACAAACACAAAGCTAAGCGGCTGTATTCTGGCTTCATCATAACAAGTGTAGTTTAGTAAAGCTTGTGCTTGTAGTTTATTGTCTTCTTCCATTTCAGCACCGAACTGTAGCTGTGCTGGTGAAGCTGAGTTTTGTTAACTGATGTATATATATTATTCTTGGTAATCCCATCTATCTGTCCAGCTTTTTATCTATGTATCCGTCTTCATAAGTATATATCTCTTAACCCTAAGCCTTATATTCACCCTTAAATAAAACACATCTTCTGAAACCTGTATAGTAAATTCAGAGCTTATAGGGAGATCTGTATTAGTTTAGATTTTCCATATTCTGGGGTTAACATGTACGTAGCTATAGTCAGGTTCCTGCTGAGATAGGCATCAACAGGGCAAATTACATTGTGTGTAGCTGGTCGGATGAGGACAAAGCAAAAGGTCAGGTGGTGTCAAGTGGTATTGGGGTAAAATTGAAGCCTGCTCTCTACACAGATTATATCCATACATCCCTCTGTTCAGTCAAGTATGTCCTTACATGTATCCCAACCAATCCTCTTAGACTAGTCATGCCATGATACATGATGACACACACATAATCTGAGCTCAGTGAACACCAACACAGACCTTTGAAGCCAGTTTTAAATCATGGTGACATGGCCCATGACACTGTACAGCTCTTAGTTGTGTTATATTGTAAACAGCTCGGAGCAGATTTCAAATAATGGATCTTACACAATACCACCATAGGTTTTGTATGACTGCTGGTTTTTATCTGATTTTTATCTGATGAGTTAAAACAACTTTCAGACATTTGGTGACCCCTAAATGTTGTAGAATCTAGTTTTAGTGATCATGACTGTCATTTATACAGACGAATGTAATCCAAACCCATCTCTGCTGCTGTCTGAAGTGAGTTTGTGTTATTTGTTATTAAAGCTTACATAGTAGGTCATACTATGTCCTAAAACACATACACATCAGCTAGTTCATGAGAGCTCAACAAAGATGTGGGTGTGGTTTGAGTGAATTGAGAAACATTTTGACGATGTATTTTAATGGAAATATCCAGACTAATTATGTTGGTACCTATTGGGTTCTAGTGTTTCTTACCAATGTTAGCTTCACCGGTCCAGTTCTAAACTGAAGTTAAATTTGGATTACAAAACATGTTTAGGCTGATTGATTACATCAAGGGAAAGTGGCAAAGTTATGTAAGTATGATTGCTGGACAAATAATTAATAAAGTACGTATATCTTGGACATGTTGAAACTCTGATGATGCTCATTATAAGTGTTTTATGACACTATTGAGTAATCACGCTCCATTTTTTCCCTTTTATTACCTTAAACAGATAATAATTCTACATTTCAGAATATATTCATTTTAGCACTCATTCAGTTGTCAGCAAATTATACTGTGTTCCTTAACATGAAGTAAAAATAGCATCTCCCTCACTGTTTTTGCATGCTCCTCCAGTATATGCCTTTTAAGGCTTTGCAGTGGCCTGGCGAGAGTAAAATGAGATATAGGCCTAATATTAGCCTGACCCAGAAAGTCTATTTATTTACACAGGAACAGCAGGAAATGGCCAGGAGCCCAGGCAGTACAGGAGCTTTGTACTGAAAGCTTTAATCTTCGTCAAGGAGGCACCTACTGATCAAACAAATACAAGAACATGAAAAATGAAAATATCTAAAAATACTATTATGGGGTATTTGCCAAAATATATGTAATCATGGTTGAGATATTATAGTACATTACTGTATAGTACAGTGCTAACTCACACGTGATACTCTGGGGTTAAATCCCTATTCTGGGAAAGCACACCATACTATACCAATAATAGACTTTGGGCTAAAGACTAATACTAATGCTGCATTCAGTAAACGGATATGTCACTCTGGATTAGAGCATCTGCTAAATTCATAAATGTAAATATATGTGTAATATGAATTATCTGATGTGTAGATGTCTGCTTGTACAGGCTACACTATACTAATTGAATGCAGCAGTTTAATAGTATTTGTATTTCTGATCCCTGAGAATAAGACCTGAAGCTTTATGATGCTGAATAATTCAGTTATGTCAGCTATGAATGAAGCCCAGTTATTCATTACATTTTATTACTGTGTGTCATATTTTAACAGTTATTTGTCACAGATGAACTAGCTCCATCAGGGCATGTTTGTAGTTTCCTTGTCTAGCACTGATTCAATCAGACATGAAGGGTGGTTCCAAAATGCCATGGTTAGCATCTTCAAACTGCTGACGTTTTGCTATAGATCAGCAGTTTGTGACTGAAGGCAGGTACTATTGGCTCTTCATCTGTGCCATCATCAGTAGCTCTTAAAAAAGCCAGCAGGTCACTGAAGCAGACTTCTATCTGCCAGTACAGATTTATTGGGGTTTGTTGACATTATTTTCAGATAGCACTTCCTACCACTTCAGGCCATTTCAGGCTTCTCTTTTGTTTTGAACCCAGAGCAGCTCTGCTTATTGTGAGTCTCATTGTGACTTTATTCGTGCACCTCCAGAAGTTAGAAATTTGTGAAAAAGTTCATTTGTGTTTATTTTTTTAATAAAAGAGTAGACTGTCATTTTATTTTCATTATCAGTTCAGTGGTGCATTTCAAATATTTTGTAAATTGATACTGTTAAATTTTCTAATAACTTGAGAGTCTGGATATCTGATTTTCATGAGCTATAAGCCAATTATTGATCAACTTTAAAACAAAAAAGCCTTGAAAAGTCACTTTCTGTGTAATGAATGTAAAACATGACACATTCTTTAAAAAAATTAATTATGAACTTTTTCACATTTTATTTTTGTTTATCTGGCATTGTAGATTGAGGCTGTCCAGTCATGTGTTTGGACATTACATTTCAAGTTTATTTCCTTCTCTCATTAAGGTTTCCAGATGTGTTGGACTAAAGTTGAAATGAGCTCTGTAAGTATTAAAATGATGCCACCCGGGGAGCACTTGGGGTTTAGGTGCCTTGCTCAAGTGCACTACAATTATGACCTGCCTGGGACTGAACCAGTATCCACTAGGCCATGGCTGCCCCATTAATGATTATTAATTATTTTGGTAATTGAGTACTTCACTGATTATTCTGTTTGTGCAGTCAAACAATAAAAATGTCTTATCTGAACAATAACCATGTTATTGTAACATCAGTGATTGAAAAAGTACTGTATGGACTATGAAATGGTCAGATTATTTCTTGTTGTAAGAGAGATCTGTATAAATAAAATAAAATCTGCATTATTGTTAAACTGTTGAGACAAAGTGATGATTGTTTTCATTTTTAATTGACAGCAGATCATTTACTTTGTGATTTTAACATATTGCTAAATGTTTTGCACGTTTGTCTTTTTGTAGTGCGTTTTGGATGGTTATTATACAGACAGAAATACTCCAGAATTGACTACAGTGTGATATTTTTACACTGGTTTTCATTAAAAGGTTTAATTAAAAGTGTTTCCTTCTGTAAAGTCAATATTTGGAGCAGATTTTGTTGTGACAGTAACAGTCTGACAGATGTTTAGCATATCTATGAAATGATTCAAACCGTACTGTTTTTGAAAGTAGCTCTTCTGTTCGTATACATGTAAAATAATTTTATCCTTCCAATGAAAATGACTGTTGTACTCACCTGCCAGCTAAGTAACCTGACATAGAAGTGATGCAATTAGCAATATAATGTTTGTAAACAAATATAAACACAGTTAATATGACCTTGTTTAAATGGTGTCAGGTTGTTAATATGTCACGTCTGTGCCACATTCCATAGCCACTTCTGTTTTCAGAGAGAGAGAGAGACTTTGACTCAGCTGCTATGTGCTTCTTGGCAAGCAACAGTGGAAAAGAAGCCTCTATAAATCTGAGCTTCTGAAGCTGCCCCTGGTCTGCATGAAACTGAGAGACTGCTTCCTCAGAGTGGGTTTGAACACTACCCCCCCACCCACACTCACACTCATGCTCCCCACATTCCATCAGCTCTTCAGAAGCATCTGCCACATTGTGGTAAAAAAGAAAAGAGTTCTCTATTGTGAAAACAAGAACCAGGTCTAGCTTACTCTCGTTTACCAAAGTTTGATGGATATCTTAACATTCTTATCAGATTCCATGATTTGCCATACAGTCAGTTTACTGCAGTCACCACAGTGACCATGTGCACACTAAAGGTCCTTGAGCGCTGCTATCAGAGGGGATGTTGTATAGAGCAGTAATAAGGCTGTCCAGTCATGGGCTTTAGTAGAGCTTAAGCAGATATTAAGCAGAAGCTCTGAATGTTTTCACCTTTTTAATGCAAGCTCAGTATTCATTTTCTGAAGTAGAAACACTGAAACACTTTTTGACTTGATGCTGGGAGCATCACCAGGGAAGTTAATTAAAGCAGTTATCATGTGAAATGTGAACTTTTCAGAGCTGTGTATATACAGACAGGACTGAAACATGTTTCAGCAGTCTATATTACAAGGTACAGTTGAACCTCGGCTTTCATCATTCATCTCTTCTAAAGTGCCTGATAATAACTGAAATGAACAATAAGTGAAGCAATATGTCTCATAAGAAATAATGTAAATCCAATTAATCTGTTCCAGACACCCCAAAATATGAACAAAAACAATAACTATAGTTTTACATACAGAACACAATGAGAAATAAATACAAAAGACTAATGAAATGAATAAATGAACATTTAACATCACTCTTACAGGTTTACTCTTACAGGTGTGGTCCAGCCGCATCTTTGCCTTGTACTCCTGTTCTCAGGGTTCTCTTCCACTATTTGTTTTTGCACCCATTTAAAGACAGTAGAGCTGTGCGCAGTCGCTTTAGTGTGATGTGTTTTAGTTTTTTTACTGTTATCAATGAGAAACAAAGCCAGAGAAATAATGAGAAACCATGGCAGAGAAAAAATTTGAAAGAAAGCCAGAGAAACAACGAGAAACAAAGCCAGAGAAACAACGAGAAACAAAGCCAGAGAATCAACGAGAAACAAAGCCAGAGAATCAACGAGAAACAAAGCCAGAGAATCAACGAGAAACAAAGCCAGAGAAACAACGAGAAACAAAGCCAGAGAAACAACGAGAAACAAAGCCAGAGAAACAA
>BRDA01014418.1:27971-58367 GCA_036984385.1 Crenuchus spilurus | reverse complement strand
TATATATATATATATATATATAAATAAATAAATAAATAAATAGTTTGTCTAACCTATTGCCAAATATAAATGATTTCGTACATATAAAAGAGATATTAGTACATATCATGCACAGTGTTTGGGTGTAGATGCTAGTTCATGACTACACCATGTATATAGAAGAGAAAAGTTTAGAAGAGAAAAATGGAGTTTCACATAAGATATTAAACTTCAGGAGTGATTGTCCTTCAGTTAAAATATCACAGTCTTGCAATATTTAGCTAGGTGTGCTTAATTGTAGTGAATGGTGACATTGCTCAAATGTACATGTAAAGTTTCTGCTAAATTCTGAATATAATAAACACAAAAAATAATGGGCTGCACTTATTTTTTTAATTCAGCAAAGTTTAAAAAGTAGCATTTTAGGTAATATCTCATGAGCAAACAGTACTGGACTCGAACTTTAAAGGTACAGATGGGGAGAAAATTGTATTGCAGTTGCTAAATATTGCTGATAATTTTCACGTTTACATATGTTTACATATTTTTTTCTCTTATCTCCCTCCCTCATGTATGCTGCTTTTTTTCCTTACTTTCTTTCAAGGTGAGCGCCGTAATGGTTGCCCTCCCGGCAATGCTGGGGCCAACAATTTCGTTGTACTTGTTGCAATGACAATAAACCATACCATATTAAATAATTTAGATCTGCTTGTAAAAATGATTATATTTTCTCATCAAACAGCATTTCTGCTAGCAAACTGAAACGTGATGGAAAGATCCAGAAAGTGACGAATGCCATGAGAGCCTTCATCTTAACCAATCTGCTGCTTGTCCTATTTGGCATCACCTTACTCATTGACAACCTGCCTCTACAGGTAAAGAATCTACATCTGCAATTTATACTAGCAAAAAGAATCAGAATTACTATTGCATCTTCAAAAATTTAAACATTGTCAAAAGTTAATTTGTGGTCATAAATTAATTCAACAAAGTAAACAATCATATTTTATATTCATTAAAAGTGGTTACATTTTTTATGGTGATTAGTATGGCTTTAAGCGTATGAAAATCAGAAAGCCAGAATCTCAAATATTCTAGTTTGAGCAAATTAATATTCAAACAGTATCAAAAAAGGCTTGAAATATTTCACTTTACATGTAATGAATATAAAATGTTTACAGTTTTTAAGTTGATTATTAAATTATTTTTTCATGATATTCTGATATTTGGAGATGCACTAGTACAATCTGATTCATTACTTCTTTCCAGATTGGTGGTTATGATTGTATTAATGTTCATGATGGGAGTTATTAGTTCATGGAAGATAAAATGAGATGCCAACACCCTTAGGCCTATTATGGTTAGCATACACTTGCTAATATCCAACCTATTAGAAATCTGGCAGGAGTAAGGAGAAACTCAGAAGACTGGGTCTTCGGAGTTTTATTGAAGATGATGACAGAAGATGATTGTGTTACCAGTGCAGTCTGAAGGACAAACATCCATGTGGGGTTTGAAAGGGAAGGATGGTTTGTTGAGCAGTGGGTGGGTGGGGTCTGTTTAGACCAAGGAGTGAAGGTGTTGTTGGAAGTGGACAGTGAGGGCCACCAAAAGGACCCATATTTGCAAAATAAAAGAAAGGAGAACCAGAAAGAGGTCCTAAAAGTTGAACAACAATAGATATTGAATCTGAAAATATACAGTTTCTCCAAGATATTTAGTTTCTCTTAAACCCTAAATTCTAGGATTATTTTTATTCTTATTCATAAGACCATTGTTTTTAGTTTGGGAGTAAACTCAGCGGTCATGATTTCTCTATTATTGGTCAAATTGAATTGATTGTATTAAGATTAAGTCAACCAATTTAGCCAATGTGATTTTTCACACAACGGAATTTGACCTCCGCATTTAACCCATTCGTGCAGTGAAACACACACACTAGTGAACACACTAGGCTGTGAGAATTTGTGCTCAAAGTGGTGGGCAGCCCTTATCCACCGGCGCCTGGGGAGCAGTTAGAGGGTTAGGTGCCTTGCTCAAGGGCACTTCAGTCATGTCTGGGGATCGAACCAGCAACCTTCTGGTCACAAGACCAGAACCTTACCACTAGGCCATGGCTGCCCTCTAACCAATCACTAGTAAAATATACACTAATTTATAATTAACTTTCCTACTAGCAGTGTAATTTTTTTATTTTATTTCAAAGCACGACCAGATCCTTACCACTAGGCCATGGCTGCCCCGTTGTGTCCTTTAGAACAAAAGTACTCACTTTTTATTTGAAATGTGTTGCCCCTACTGTAAAAAGCTTTATTGCTATGACATCGTAAACAGTGAAAATTCATGCCAAGGATTATGCACCAGCTGTGAATTAGACTGTGAAGCATTTGTAAGATGTAGTGTTGAACATGTGACATCACTGTTTATTGCCATGATCTTGTATTAATATATGAAATGTGATGTGTATTCTTTTATCTGTGATCTTCAGATTGAGTGATGTTCTGCCTCAAATTATGTCTAATATTGATTGTTAAAAAGTCTCTGAATTGATTATTCATTGTGTATGTGTTTAACATTTTACCTTACTGCTTGTCATGGCTCCTGTTTTTGGTGTTCAAATGATCTAATCTCTTTGTCCAGATTTTGACCTTTATTTTGCACACTATGGTCAGAGGATTCATCCACTCCTGCTGTGGAGGATTGTATGCTGCTGTGTAAGTATACAACATACTACTTTTTTTTTTTTACATATTTCATAGCATTTTGTGTGAATTCCTTGGCAACAAGTGTTCATTGAGTTGAAACTGAAGATTATACCAAGGAAAATGTACATGCAGTAGAGATATTCAGATTTTAATTGTATTCACATAAAATGTGGCCTTATGACCAATTTGAATTTGTCGAGTTCAAGTCAAAGATGGGACTGTCATAAGTTTTATTACGTCCACAGGACATAAGGCATGTGTATCCATACACATTTGTAATAATAAAAATAATCAAATTGACTATAATGACTTCTCATTCACAGATACCCATCTAATCACTTTGGCACTCTGACGGGGCTACAGTCTATGATCAGTGCTGTGTTTGCCCTGCTACAGCAGCCTCTTTTTATAGCAATGTTGGGACCTCTGGAGGGAGATCCCTATTGGGTATGAGACACTATAATGCATGCTCACACACTGCAGTAAATCCTTTTTGGGGGTCTATCAACTTGCATTAGGCAAACTTGAAAGTCAAACTTAATTTTCATGAAGAAACAGCAGAAATGCATTTCCATTGTTTGCATTGCCACTGACAGTTAGAATTAACCCTGTTTTTAGGAAAAGTTTCATTTTTACAGTTCTGTACTGTTGGTATGAAAAATCACAACAAAGTGGTTACCACACATACAGGCTTGTTCTCTCTCTGTCTCTGCTTCACAAACTGAAAATAGCAAAGTTCTCAAGCTGTAGGTGAAGCTACACAAATGGGAGGTGAAGTTCATTCTAACAAGTCACTTTATTGTACAGTAAGGAAAGCCCAATTCTAAATGGCTTATAGAATTTCAGGTTTTCAGACCTAGACCCCATAATGCAAACAGCTAGATTTTCTCATTTGATGGGTTGTTAGACACTCTAGAAATGTAGGCATGAACATGAGTTGTTCATAATATGTCCCTTGTAAAATGACTTTTATAAGGCCATATGTCTTGAGTAATTGTATCAGTCATAACCATGAATAACATTTCTTTCACCAATCAGATCAACGTGGGGCTCCTGATTTTCTCATTGACTGGCTTCCTATTGCCTGGGTACCTATTCTACCATCGCAGACAGCTGGTGCAAGAGAAAGCCGAACGAGACAAGGTGATTGGCCAAACTGCCTTAGAGAGTCAGGCTCTTAACCTATCGGAAGCTAACGGCATTACTCACCACAGCAATGGTCACGTCCCACAGGAGGCCTAGATCCACAATCACAAGACTTTTTCTTTGTCATAAAGAAAACTGCAAAATCAGCAGACATGTAAATAAACTGTTAGGATGTTGCACATTGTATTAAATGTTGCATTATGCGCCTTATTAGTAGCTTTGCCTGTTTGTGATTGAATTTGTCATTGAATTAAACTTCAGGCCAGGACATAAGGTGTTACCCAACTTGAATTTTTTTTTTTTTGCTTTTATTTAGCTTTTGCGAAGTTTATGGACAGAAGCTGTAGTGTGTAGTTAATGCTTTTTTTAATAACTTGTATTCTGTAGTTTTATAACTTTTTGTAGAAACTGTTCTGTTCCCTTCATTTCTAATAGCATTCAATGAATCCAATGTCTTTTTCTACATTTGAATCACATAATAGCTTCAAAAAAGTCCATTATAAGCTAAATTGCATCATTATGTTGAGTGGACATGACAGATTCTTTCCAAATAAACAGACACTCAAGGTCACACTTGACTATAGACAAGCTACCTCATCTGGTCAGTGTTTGTCAGTCTGACCTATAGGTCAGATGAGCTGTTTGTTTGTGTCCTGTGGGTTTTTATTCAAGAGTGTATATATACTTTTTTTGTATTTTGCCAATTTTAACTTGAACATCAATGCAGTCATTTCAACACCAAAGAAGTTAAGTGTATATGAATATGTAAAGCCCATTTCTGTTCAAAGGCTTTTACCAATTTTAATTTATGTGCTTCAAAAACTTGTTTTTATTTTCATATCCATTAAAAGGAACTACTTGTTATTTGCTTTTTCCACCCTGCTTGTATCACAATCTACTATTATATTGTTTTATTACTTTGAGCTTGGACCTAGTGCTGCTGTGCAAAAGGCATTGGCAATATTTACTCATCCTGTTTACTTAAGTTCATTTTCCGAGTGAACTTAAGTAAATATGCAGAAAACTTGTGTGATGTCAGTAGTGGTCACGTCATTTTTTCAGTGATCATGGTCAAAATGACCCGGTCACATGATCGCTAACTGTTCACAGCAATTTGTTGCCACAGCCAAATTTCAGCCTAATTTCTGTTATTTTTACTTTTTGTTTTTATTGTTGGTTTGTGAGTCCAGTGCCTTCTGTAAATACCTGCTTTTATGTTACTGAATGTACATCATATCTCTAAGAATGCAACCAAAGTCATGTTAACCTCACTGGAGGTCATAAAGCCATTTTGACAACTTTGTAGCTTTAATTAGTGATGCATTTCCAAGTATGTGGTCATATGCAATGTATGGTCAGCACCACCTGCTTTAGATAGTCATGAATTTAAAATCTGTTTTAGGGGAAAAGGATATAAGTTCAACAGATTGTTTTGCTTTAGTGCACTAGAAAATTTCTGGTTCACACCAGGCTGAAGTTCTGATGTTAAGGTGGGTTTGTTTGTACTACAGCTGTTTGTGTGATTAAGACGCTAATGTTGCTTGCAGTTCAACAGAAATTCACAATGGTGGTATATACTGGCAAAATAAAGGCTTTTATATAAAGCAAGGTCAAACCTGTACTGTTTTGTACTTGCACAGTTCACACACTTTGTAAACTAATTCGTCAAATGCACATTAAGAAAAATCAGCTAAGCACTAAAACACAATTTCAAAGAAATGTTAATGGCCCTCTACAGAGCAAAAGATGATTATCAGATTAGGGAGGAAAAACTTAATTGTTACTGGCAAACCAATGGAACTTCATTTGGGATATATAGAAGTTATTTCAGCAAATAAAATGTGATTCAAGCTTTTAAAAGCATACATGCCGACATTCTAAAAAATATTTAAATGACAAACTGTAAAACTGCAAAATCTGAGAAAATCACTGAAGATTCATACCAACTGAAATAATGGTGAAAAGATTGATCAGTATACAAGTATACGTAAACAACTGATTTAAATGGCTTTTTCAGTTTGTATGCATCTCGTCTACAAACACGCAGAGACTTTCAATATTTTTTTCACTCAGAGCCTGAGAATTTTTTTTTTCTACTCATTCACTCATTGTCCAGCAACGCCCTCCAGTGCTTAACTTTTGCTATTGCAGCATTTGCAATGCTGATTACTGGTTCAGTATGCAGTACTGAACTTTCAGTTGAACACCTTCCTAGCAAGTATCTCTCATGGTAATTTTAATTTAATGACATCATCCAAACTGTCAAGCGATGTGTGGATCTCATATGGACATTATCATTTGTCTGTTTTGGAATAGGTTATGCTTGTTCTGTATTTCAAACTTTGTTTTGTGGTTCTTTATTTTGTGGCATTTTACTTTTCTTCATATACTATTATCTGTTAAATTCTATGGAAAACCAGAACACACAGGATCAACTGTAGAATAACAAAATTTATTCGAGTTATAATGAATGATGGAGAGAAAATAGAAGTGGAACCAGATTCAATCTACATCAGTCACAACAGCATGCACGCGCTCATACACACACTCACTCACACAATCTATCTCAGACTGTTGCTGTTGGGTTGGGAGCCAGTAATACCAGGATGATCAGGACTGTGTCGATTCTGTGCATGAGAGAGAGAAACAAATGTGGTTAGCTCGTATGTGCTACCACAGGATTGGATGTTTATATTTATTCCCCAGTAACATTCTAGCCGTGTCATACCATTGAAAGGGTTCCTATGCAGTATGAAAAAACATGCATATAAGAGTTCTTCCCAACTATTGTCTCTATAGTGTCTATTAAGTATCTACTATTATTTTTGTCTAAAAAAATCAATTTCTAAGAAAAAACATACACCAATTTTAATTTCACTTTTAAATACACTTCATGCTGTTTGGAGCTGTCAGTTAACGCAGCTAAAATCTTTAAGGTTGTGTGATAGTGTGCAGGCCAGAGCTAGCCTGACATTGCTGAAAGCAATCAAATTACTTGGAAAGAAAATGCAGCAACAGATATTTGCATATATACTAAAATCTTTTCAGGTTCCCATTATATGCTCTGTAGAGCTGAGGAACCTATGATGTTGGAAGAATGCATCACAAAAAAATTGAATATTGCAAAAATTTAATTGTTCTTAATTTAATTTAAAAAGGTAAACTATCAGTTTATATTCATTACACAAATTGACATTTTTTTGTTTTAATGAACCATCTCGTTTAGTTAGATCACGGGGTGCTGGCTTCTTGAAAGTCCCCAGAGTTCAGAAATCATCAACAGGGGGAAGGGCCTTCTCTTATACAGCCCCTCAACTCTGGAATAACCTCCCAGACAACGTCCGGGACTCAACCACAGTCTCAACATTTAAGACTAGGCTGAAAACTTATGTTTACTTTAGCTTTTGGTAATTAATGCTTCACCTTATAGAAAGGCTGTAGGTCCAGGGGTGCACTGACGTAGGGATTTATAGTAAACTTAGATGCTGGGGCTGTCATACCGCTGCTCACACCATTACTCAGGTGTGTTGACGGTGAGCAGAGGGATGCAAGTGTCTCAAGGAGCTCCCATGCCGGTTTACCTTCTGGCTCTCTCCTTTTAGGTAGGCTGTTCTAGATAGTTCTGCCGGAGTCATGAGCCACACTCTGATAAGTCTCAATCCTTGTACTCTTTAAACCCAAACAGAACTAATTCCATCTTTGCCTTTATCCGAGTAAGTGATTGCCCACCGGTCCGGTCCAACGCTGATGGAAGATTGTATACTATCTCTGCATGATGCCACCTTAGACCAGCTGCCCACCAACAACCAACTACCGTGACCAGGATTTGATGTTCTGTTATTACTAACCCTGTAAAGCTGCTTTGTGACATCAGTTGTAAAAAGCGCTTTATAAATAAATTTGACTTGACTACTGCTGATCAGTACAACTTACAGCTCATGAAAATCAGAAATCCAGAATCTCAAGTTATCCACCAAGAACAACACAAACAAAAAAATAAAATGTTTATTGCCAGAACATAATATTGTAGCGTCCGACTGGACGCGTTGAAAGGATGGATGACAAAGACATTTACAGTCATCACTTTATTGTTGAAACTTACAATGATTGCTGTCGGCCGCAGCCACTCCAAAATAACAACAGGCTAGAGAGCCAAGCTAACAGGCTAATGCTAGCACTCGGGCTGACACACACACACACACACACACACAGCGAGCCCCCCTCCTTCTCCTTCTGACACACAGCGTCCTTGCACTCTCTCGCCCGGCCCCACTACACTCTCCCCCAATCACACGCTTGTCTTAAACACAACAGTGCAATTTGTGAGCAGCAGTATTAGCCTTCTGAACTCACTGTCAAGTTGCTTAGATGTGAAACAACAACAAAGTGTTTTTAATGATATCCTAATATTTGGATATGCATCATCCATCATCCTCTGCTTAATCTTGGCTAGAATCGCAGTGAGTTTTCTACCACTTCACTGGGCACAGGGCATTACTAAATATCATCCCAAATAAACCATAAAGCTATAGCCATTTGTACTCATGCCAAATAAAATCTGAAAAATCTACTGAGAACTGTGAGCATGGAAAATACTTTTATAATAGAAAATGTGTAGGAATCAGAATCATATTTAAAGAACACATGTCTGGAAAAATAAATGGTTACAATATCTAATTAAGAAGTTGATTTTACTGGACAAATAGTCACATCAGAACATTATGGCCATCTACTTAAAAGTGGGAATAACCACCTTTGGCTCAATGGTTCACTTAATGGTAACCCCTGACATGTTCCTTACAGAGGTTAATTCAACAGCTGTAAGACTGAGCTAGATAATGTCAAAAGAATCTCTACAACAGTATTTGAGGTTAAACTGAATGTATAGAAAAATATATTAGCAATTGCATATGCCATGAAAAAAACTCCACAAAATAAGACCGTAGAACATACTAGATTTACCATATATACCAGGGTATCTTTACAAATTAGAATGTTGAAAATGTTCATAATTCAATTTACAAAATGTTAAACTGCCATATTTTATATTCATTACACACAGACATATTTCAAGCCTTTTTTAGTTTTAATGTTGATGCTGTGTGAATAGTAAATTACTCAAACTCAATGTCACTATACGTATAATGAATATAAAATTACATTTAGCATTTTTAAAATTAAATTAACAAAATTTTGCTTTCATTATTCAATTTTATTCTAATTCTCTGAGATGCACTAGTGTAGTTTATGAAAAAGTGTATTGGGTAGATTTGGTCAAATCACTATACATCAAGCTATACTTTGATTGACATCACAGCTGTAAAACGTACGGTATGAAAGTTGATGTGATATTTGTGTTTCAAATGCCAAAAAGGTATTATGTATATTATAATGTTTCTATATTATACTTTCACATTGCACTTAGTATTGTAATCAAAATTGTTATTTAGTATCTAGTAATTTGATATCTTCCAAATTAAACAAGTTATTGTAATGAAACCATTAAGAAACATTTGGCAAACTGAGCTCAAGTCTGTGTTTTTTCTGTATTTTTAGTTTTAGTATTTTGCCTTGTCAATCTGCAAGGCAGGGAGTCTATTTATTATTTAAAATAGTTTCCTTTAAATAACACTTCCACCCCAGTTTCTGCAAACATGCTTCTGGTTTAGCATCTCACCCACCTTTTTCTTCTTTTTGTCCTTCTTTTTCTTTTTGCGCTCAGGGTCATCGTCCCTCTTTTTCTTCTTCTTCTTGGGGTCAGAGTCTGACGGCGTCTCTGCTTATAGAACACCTCAGATTTACCTTGTGTCTTTGTGCACAAGTTTGGAGACACTGACATTATGTGAATACATAATGGAAGTGCATGCAACTATGTGCATTACCTGGAGGTATGGGGTCCTGGGGTCGATGGTGTCTGTGTTTATGTTTGCTTTTCTTCTTTGGAGGCTGTATGTGCATGAGTCTGTACTGTTCTGGAAGCTAGAAGGCACACAGAGACACTTGGTACAAATGTATACAATGAAGTCTGCATACATCTCATACAAGATACTGTACAATGTAGAGTGTTCTAGTGAGACTACAGAAGGGAATTTCCAGACCAAGTATCTCTAGGGGTTTGTATTAGTATGTAGGGAGGAGTATATTTACCGGCCCAGTGTGTAGTCTGAAGCCAGTCAGCAGTGCTCCAGTTAATGGGCTGAAGGAGTTCCCACAGACAGGTGGCTTCTCTATTAGTGAGCGAAGAGAACTGCCATCCTGAACACCTGGACAATCTATCATGCCTGAATAAAAGAATATCAAATGTTGTGGAATGCCTTTGCATAGTAATAGTTACTACTACAGGGTGTCCTGTTTGCTTTTTTTACCCAATCATGAATAACTTTAATACTAATGAAGATATGGTAATTAAATTTGAATATATCTCAGTCTGTATGAAAAAGACTGTTGTTACAAAATGTGCTGAAAATGTCCAGTGTGCAGTTCTTTTCTCTTGATTAGGCAGTGATGCATGGATACATGCCTTTTTTAGCAGTTTTCTTTTTCCATTACTTCTTCTGAATCATGTTTGCATCACACACATTCGCTCTTATTCAGAGTACTAATACATTATGCATGGATTGTTTTACAATTCACAGGGTAAAATAACCAATGTCCCATGCTGTGTCCAAGAGGATAACTGAGGACTTTAATGCTTCACTGTAGTGGCAGGCAAACGATGGAGATGGCTGGACAGGCGCCGGCCTCCACTCCAACAGGTGCAGAAATTAACACCCATCTACCCACATTGTCATTGTTCATCTCAGTCTTTTTCACACCGATTGCGGTATCCATACATCCACCCAATATCAAGAAGCAAACAGGGCCTCAACTTTATTCCCAGCTATTTTATATTTCCATAGGTTTTAATAGGCTCTCTGGGCCTGAGCGCAAATCTAAAGAATATTTTCATTTGGTCACACAGTGAAACCACAGATTTAAATATAGCAATAAAAATCCACATCTATGTCAAAGTAGTGTTAGACTTTGACTGAAAGTATAACTATACAAACTTCAGATTGATATGTACTGGGTTTCCCAAAAGCATTGTAGTACACAAATCATCTTAAATGACAGAACAACATTTACATTAAACACTCTAACAGTTAAGATCATATTAAATCTATAATGCATTTGTGGAACCTGGACCAAAACAATTTCTGTAGAATTTTCCCTCAGCATAGTTGTTGGATGGGAATGGGTTAAGTGAAGTTATCAGCTCTCTACAGTCTCATATGTGTTTGGATCTGAAATTTACGTTCTCAAAATCTGACTTAACCAACTCATTGTTCATCTAAGAGTATTATTACTTTAAATGTTAGAACATTACTGTAGGGATCCGAGTGTCTGATAAATGCTGTAAATATATTTGTTTCACCCTGTTCTTCAATGGTCAGGACCATCACAGAGCAGGTATTATTTGGGTGGTGGATCATTCTCAGCACTGCAGTGACATTGATGGGGTCAAGGTGCATCAGTGTGTGTTGCGCTAGTATGGGTGGATCAGACACAGCAGAGCTGTTGATGTTTATATACACATCAGTGTCACTATGAATGAAAATAGTGCACCAACAAAAACTATCCAGATAACAGCTTCTGTGGGCAGAGACCTGTGAAGCATCCAATGCAGAACTAGAAGATGACCAACATAAACTACAACAACAGATGAGCTATTGGGCCAACAATGTAGATGTGTGTAACAAAGCAGACAGTGTGTGGACATAGTATGTAAAATCTCCAGAATCTCTGCTGTGTCTCATCTTATCATATCAGGCCAACAGACATTAATGCACCAGCATCACGTCAGTGTCACTGCAGTGCTGAGAATGATCCACCACCCAAGTAATACCTGCTCTGTGGGTCCTGATAATTGAAGAACAGAGTGAAAAAAGGCTAAAGAAAGTATGCAGAGAAACAGATGGACTACAGCACAAGTGAGTATATAGTGAATGAGGTGGTATTATAGTTATGACTGCTCGGTATATTACTGTACACTCTGATCAATACCACCAACATAACCACAATATCCAACTTCAGCAGCTTTACAGTTACCTGGTAATTCTGGTAGGAAGTTGCTCAGTTTCTCCTTCACTTTCTTGCCACAGAATTTATTGTATGCGTGCTCCAGATTGTAGTGTGTTATCAGGTTTGTGTTTCCCGTTAAATCGTTTCCAGCTGATGGACAAACACATGCAAAGTTATGCCAATGGTCTCACAGTCCAAAGCTTGCATTGTTAGCTAGCTAGCTGCTACAACTCTAAAACCCTGTTTATTACATGTGTGTAAATAATGCCAGTCTGTAAGTTTCTGAGCCTGACAGTCACATTACATCTGAATTATTTACCAGGCAGTTCCCGTAATAAATAAAAAGGCTCGTTTATGACTCCCGGTTTTCTAGATGCAGGCCCTTCATCCCCGGGCTGTGTTGTGATCTGAGGCGGCCCTTGCGCTTGAGTCTGTGGGAGAGGCGGCGGAGGTTTTCCCTGTCCGAAGCCCAGAGGAGTCGGGCCTGGAGGACCCTGAGCTTCGCTTTGGCCGAAAAGAGTTGAAAATATTTCTGTCATGGCTTAAAATAAAGATAATTTATCAACAATAAATATAAATTGGAGATGTCGTTTATGCTGGTTGTACCAAGCGGTCGCCTGGTCACCGCACACTATCAACACAAGGTGGTACCGTAATACAGTAAACAGAGGCGCATAGAGAAAGCAGTGTTGCCAGATCTCGCGATAGAAACAAGCAACCAGCTCTATGAAAACAAGCCCAAAATAAGCCCCAACTGGCAACCCAACACAGTAAAACAGAGGCCACTTTTAAACAGTATAAAGCTAAATATTTATTATGACATTATACATAAACAACACAAACATTATGCTAAACTTTTGATATAAAAAATTTGAATAACTTAAATTATTTAATAAATTATTTTAAAAACTTAAATTCTTTGAATAACAAAATCTTTTAAGCTCTGATCAAAAGAAAAGTGCATTTTGCATCTCCCATCTGATGTCGGAGTCATTCTTTCAGTGCGCTCTCTTTTTCCCACTCTTTATTATATTTTTTTCCATATTTTCCCCACTTACTTGAGCTCATTCTTATGCTGCCTCGTCACTCTGGGCTGTGCCTGGCTGCCTGCCTGCTGTGTGTGTGTGTTTGGGAGTGTGTGGCTGGTCAACTTGGGCGGGAGCGATAAACAGAAAACAGGGGCTTGGAAAGGACAAACGACCTATCACTCGTCTTTTGGTTTCTTATGGGGAGCTGGGAGATAATCAAAGAGTTTCACTCGGAAAGAAAGACAAGCCCAAATAAGCGACCTCGCGTTCAAAAACAAGCCCAAAAAACCGCAACCTGAGACTCACGAGATTTGCAAGTGACTTTAGAAAAAAACAAGCCCAAAGTTATAATAAGCAGACTTGGCAACACTGAGAGAAAGCTGTAGATGTGTATTATATCTGACCTGAACTTATAACAGCTTATGGGCGCAAGAAAACACCTGTATACATGTTTTTGATTTGTCTACATAAATGTCCCAAAATAATTTTTATTATTTGTTTATTAATGTAGAATGTTTACATTTTGAATTAAAATCTAAATACTCTAGATACTCGGAGTGAAGACAGTCAGATAGAGAGATGCAGTGTTACAGTAGACTCACATAATAATGTACATAAATGTACAAAGCTAAAGTAAAAATAATAATAGACTCAAGTTGTGTTAACACAAGGTGGTACCGTAGTAAAACGAACAGAGGCGCAATTTGTGCATGTGTAATTTACCCGACCACAGAATTAAAATCTCTTTATTTCGCCAAGTATATTACACATACAAGGAATTTGACTTGGTGAGAGCAGCCCACGTAAGGCATGTAACAAGCACAATAAACAGTAAGTAGAATAGAGTAATAGTAATAAGAGTAATAACTGAACATCTGTACAGCTGTGGAAGTAAGCAACATGTAGCAGTATTGTTTTGAGATTGAATTCAGTTTCAGTTCAGTGAAATTTTGAAGCTCAGTTCAGTTGTAAATTAGTTTATGGACTAGACTGTGAGGTGTCCACTGTTGTTGAGGAGCTGATCTTAACAGCTTCTGGGCACCAGAAAATGTTTCTATACACGTTACTGATTTGCAGGCATAAATTTCCTGAAATAATTTTTATTATTTGTTTACTTAATATATATATATATATATATATATTTACATTTTCAATTAAAATCTAATATACAAATACTCCAGATGTTCTGAATGAACAAGACAGACAGACAGCTTTTTCAGAAGTGATTTATTTGTTGTATAAAACTAAGTTTAGTGACGGAGCAAGAGAAATACTTAAGGAAACATCACAAATGAGAGAATGAAAAAAGTAAAAGTAAAAAAGTTTGGCTATTATAAAAGGTCCTTCAGTTCACATAAGATCAGAGAGAGACAAATTTTTCAGATGGACAAAGTGACAAGACGAATGATTCAAAATCAGCAACAGATGCCTACAGGAAAAAGGTGAGAATTAAGAGAGTAAATGTACAGTACATCACAGATGCACAAATTCATAGGATATTTCCAAGGTAAACAATATAGCAGGTGCTAAAACATAATGCTATACTCCTTTACAAATTTGTCAATAATGAAAGAATGCATTTTAATTCAATTAGATGAATAAATATTTATCCATACTTCAAAATAAAAATAAAACTATAAGGTTGCATATTTAAATACATTATAATGTATCAGTACGTCTGAATTGAAATCTTATTGGCAAAGGGCCAGTTAATCTCAGTTTAAAAAAGTTTATCTTGTGCACTTTATTGAAAACAAAGCCTGCAGGTACACAGTCCTTCTGGTTAGACAAACACTCATAAATACTGAAATCTTTTCCTGTTTCTCCCTCACCTTCCACTCATCCACTGCTGCAGCAATGTGCTGCTCAGTTTGTGTGATGGCCTGACGGCCAGCCTGCACCCTCTCAGCCAGAGATGCATTCTCCTTCTGCAGTTTCCTCAGCTCTCTGCGCACATACTCCTCCTGACTCTGATGATATGGTATCAACACACTACACACATCCTGTTCAGGAACACCACTTGGTCGCCTGCAAAACAGACACATACAATATACAGGTCCAGAAGCAGGCGTGATAGTTTGGTGCATATTGGGGTTTACTCATATGCAATGTCACTACATTGACCAGCAAAATGATGGAGTCTGAGCTGGTTTCTTATTTACAGAGGTTGAAACACATCTGGAATCTCGGTTATCGTACAATTCTGTTATCGACTTTATTTTGAAATTTTGTCCGTTATCGATCATCTGCCCGGTTTTTGTCGGTGTGCCCACAAGACTCGCCACTAATTTTGTGCAAATCACTCTTGTTCTTCACTCATCCAGGCCTTCGTCTGTCATTCTGGCTTTGTTTTTCATTGATAACACTCTAAACAAACTAAAACATGTCACACTAAAATGACAGTGCTACCACTTGAAAATGGGTGCGAAAACAAATAGTGGTCAAGATCCCCAAGGATGGGTGTACAAAACAAACTCTGCTGGCTGGACCACACAGTCACGCTCTAAAACGGAGCATAAACCCATAAGAGTGATGTTAAATGTTCGTTTATCCATTTCATTAGTCTTTTGTATTTATTGCTCATTGTTTTCTGTATGTAACTATAGCTATTTTATTTAAAATTTATTTTTGTTAATATTTTGGAGTGTCTGGACTAGATTAATTGGATTTACAGTATTTCTTTATGGGAAATAATGCTTCCGTTATCGTTGGTTTCAGTTATCATCAGGTACTTTAGAACAGATTAGTGAGGAAAACCGAGGTTCCAATGTATATTATATCTTTTTTAGTGTTGCCATTTTAATGGCCAGCAGTGTATAACAGACATCATGCATCTCAAAATGAATTACAATTCAAATATTTTGCTACAACTTGCAAATATGACTAATTGAAGGTAGGTGAATGTACACAAAAATAGTTCGTTTTTAACTTATTTATTTGGATGAATAAATAAAATGTCAAAGTTATATGAAATATCACAATAGGAAATTGCTATTAATAAAAGTTTTTATTGAATGCTAGTTCATCTCCAAAAGTGACCATGCTAACTAAAGAATGAGGTCTGTAAAAGTCTTTAAAAAGGGTCTAGTCCATACCATGCAGGTTTAAGTGTGTCTTTAGCCAAATCCTCCAGTTTGTTCAATTCCTCCAGCTTCACCTGCAGGTTCCCTTCTTCTATCACTCTATTAATATCCTCCTGCACAAAAAAGTTCCAGGTTAAGTACTGTACATTAGGGCCAGGTTCAGCAAAGCCAAGTGATCACCCTACACAGAAGAAAATAATCATATTGATAATCATTTTGGTAAACAATTATAGAAATTCTTCTTCCAGAAATAACATTTTCCCCACTTTCCCCAGAGTTGGCTGATCAGCCAAGACAAGTTTCAAGTTCAAATTTTGCTTCTTAATTTAGAACTGGAGCTGCAAGACGAATGATACTGCATAACAGTATAGCAGTTATCTTACATAGGCCATTACCAACACTTCTCTCAACCCACTCAAACTTAATCCAGATCATAAATAAAGTCTTACACATTAGTAGATGTGGTTTAGGACACAATGCACCTGAATAAAAGCCTCAGCACTACAGGCAGCTAAATCACATCAACACAAAACACAACACAAAAACATCAACAGGACTAAAAGATGACTGGATCAGTCATTCTCACTAAAACTAATTCGAGATAAGCTCACAGTATGTCATAGTCCTAAACACATTAACTACTCTGTATGGCCTTTTCTGGATGTAGACTGTGTTGAGAGATGTATTCTGATGGAAACAAATTCAGGTGACTTTTATTAGTGTTAGAAGCATCTGGACTTCAACCATGTGTTTGCATACTGGCCACATTGTAGGTAAGTGAAAAGTTGTGTAAATATTATTTGTTAGTTAATCACTTTTTAGTTTCACATTTTAAAGACATACTGCAATATACAGTTGTACATCAATGAAAAAGTTCATTTTTAAAATAATTTAATAAAAAATAATGACCTTTCATACATTTTACAACCATAAATCAGAAAAAGTATTGGAAATGCAGTGTGCCTTACATTTACTTTTACTTCATTGCAGACTGAATGGACCCATGATATTTAATGTTTTGTCTGGTCAACATTTCATTTATTAATATATTTTCATTTGGTAATGCATTTTGGGCCTGCAACATATTTCAAAAAAGTTGGGACAGTAAAGCATTTCAAACTACTGCACTGCCACACAGTGGTCCAAAGTCAAATGTAAAAATTAACTGATATTCTAATTTATTGATGTATGACTGTAGAGTTAAAATTCAGAACAACATACAGTTTAATCAACCTCTCCTAACAGCAGTAATTCTACTGTTTTATAATCATGATGTGCTATTGTGATGAATGTTCCATGTTCTCAGAGTACTTTCATTCTCTTTAATGTTTGTTTTTTCTTTTTCTTTCCCCCATCCTGATTCGTTTATTGTTATTTATTATTGTTAATAATATAAATAAACTAAATTAAAAAAAAAAGTTTTTAATAGATGCAAGATGGGGACCATGCAGGTTTTTTATTTTGTTTTTATTAAAAATTTTTTCGGGTTCTTTTTTTGTATTCTTTGGGTTTTTTTGTTTGTTAAATTGTGAGGAAAAACAATCTGTGTAGAGCAAGGACTGATGTTAACTGTCAATATTACTACTGTACCTTACTGGGATTGTTGTTCCTGTTTTGACATAAAATAAAAATACATAATAATAATAATAAAAAAAAAAAACACTGCTAGTAGGAAAGTTAATTATAAATTAGTGTATATTTTACTAGTGATTAGTTAGGGGGCAGCCATGGCCTAGTGGTAAGGATCTGGTCTTGTGACCAGAAGGTTGCTGGTTCGATCCCCAGACAGGACATGACTGAAGTGCCCTTGAGCAAGGCACCTAACCCACTAACTGCTCCCTGGGCGCCGGTGGATAAGGGCTGCCCACCGCTTTGGGCACAAATTCTCACAGCCTAGTGTGTTCACTAGTGTGTGTGTTTCACTGCACGAATGGGTTAAATGCAGAGGTCAAATTCTGTTGTGTGAAAAATCACATTGGCTAAATTGGTTAATCTTAAAAAACAGTTGTAAGTGGATGTCACCTGTATAGATTTCTGCAGGTCACTGATGAACTGTTTGTGGATGATTTCTGCCATCTGTGGGTTTTGCTTGCACAGTGGATGGAAGGAGTGTCCGAACCTACTGAAGCTGACAGCACAGTAGAGAAGAGAGGGGCAGACAATATCAGTTTTCTGCTTTCTGTCTTTAACTTAGATTTGTGCACTAAAAGTTTCAACTGATAGATATTGATATTAGTTTGTTTCTACAAATGTTCAGAAATTTTACTCCAAAAAGTTCAAAGCTTCTCTTTCAGAAAACAGAGCTTTGATTGACCACAGGGATCACTGATGAAATATATTATATAAAACAAAGAGCATGGCTGAAAAACAGATTTCATATTCAAACATGCTGAGAAAGCAGGAGTCATTTCTAGCCAAGATGTTAATAATGATGCCACAAACCTAACTGCATTACAAACCATGTAATTCTACAATTCAATATTCTGTTAACACACATTCAATCTCCAATTGTGTTACCAGTCATAAATATTATTTATTATATCAAATAAATATATTTTTATTGGAAAAAGTTTCAGAATAGCTGTATAAACCTAACGAAGCAAAGGTTAGGAGCTGGGTTCCAAAAATGTTATGACATGCCCATGTCATATGAACTAAATAGAGAGCTGGGGAATATTTCAGGTTCCCTGGACTGCTTCTCACAAATTTCATGTTCCCAGCAAAATAAAATAAAGTAGTAGTAATAATAATAATAAAAAAAACATTTACCGGTAATATACTTTATAAATACTTGTTTCAAGTTATTTAATTAACATATTCTCTCAATGCTCCTTCTGTAAACAAGATGATGAAACAATATTTTACAGATTTTAATTTACAAATGAGGAAATAACATTTATTGTACAGTTGTCACCACTCTCAACCATTTTGGAAAGATATGTTTGTTTTGTGTTTTTTAACCGTTAAAACAGTGTTACTTTCTGACATAATTTTTGCTTTAAAAGTAATTCTGAACTTAATAATGATGTGTTTGCTCTGTTTTCTAGGGAAAAAAAATCCTGTTTGTTTGATTATTTGTTTCTAGGAATTAGATGTGTGCTTCACTCCCAAAACATAATTCTAGGTTCCCATTATGTGCTGTATAGAGCTGAGGAATCTATGACCCTGGAAGATTACATATTAGTGCATCTTCAAAAAAATATATTGTTAAAAAGAAAAGTAATGTTCATACATTAATTTTAAAAAGAAACTATTATATTTTCTATTCATTACACATAAATAAAGCATATTTATTATTTACACAATAAAACAAGCATATTTTTTTTTGCTTTAATTTTGATCAGTAAGGCTTAAATAACTATTCAAACAATATCAACATTAAAATAAAAAGGCTTGAATATATATTACTTGTAATAACTATAAAATATATTTAACAAGAGTTTACGATTTTGAATGAAATTATGAACAAACTATTTTCTCTCTCAATATTCAAATTTTTGAGATACACTATTGTCATGTACGATACAAATCTGGGGAACACACCAATTAGCCATAACATTAACACAACAGGGTAACTTAACATGATTTTGGTGGTGGATCATTCTCCGCACTGCTGTGACACTGATGTGGTTGTGGTGTGTTAGTGTGTACTGGGAATCAGAAACAGCAGAGCTGCTTAAGATATTAAACACCATGTCCACTCAGTTAGATACACCTAACTTGTAGGTGTAAAGTCAGAGCTCATCTGTTGCTGCAGTTTTGTGTTGGTTCACTAGTCCTTCACTGGTGATTGCAAGACACTGTTGGCAGGATAGTTTTGGTTGGAGCACTGTCTTCACTCCAGCAGTGACAATGAGGTGTTTAAAAAGAAACAACTCTGAGGTGTCTGATCAGATTGTACCAGCGTAATACACAACAACACCACCACCACCACGTCAGTGTCACTGCAGTGCAGAGAATGATCCACCACCCAAATAATACCTGTTCTGCGGGGTTAGTGATCATTGGGGAACAGGATGAAAAAAGGCTTACACAGTATACAGAGAAACAGTCTAATTGTAGAACTACAAAGTGCATCTATAACTATGCTGAGTGAGTGTAGATAAAAGGGGGTGGTGTTAATGTTATGGCTAGCCAGGTTAGAGCCCTTGGAATAGCTAAGCTATCTGACTGAACAATCAAATGTTCTGTGCAATTTCTTATTTCTACTCTTACAGAGTGTAATTTCTAGTAGTATTCAGACTGACCTCGCATCCTCTACGAGTCGTTGGACGCTTTTCTCCATCACTTTGTTGAAGACTTTGAGTCTGTTCCGCCGTGGCTCGGTATGTCCCTGTTTAACAGAGTCCTTTTCACCACTACCCGAGTCATGTATTCCCCCACAAGACCGACTAGAATCTGTTAAACTGGGCTCTAAAGCCGAGCTCCTCTTCTCCTCCTCCATGTTACTCCTCCGACTGTTTACCTTTGCATTTAACCGCCAAGAACAGCACGTCAACTACAGAAGCCGCGCAGGGTTATTCCGTGTATTTGAAACGCGTTTTGTCTTTACGATATTAGGCGTTTGAAATGGGAATTTTACATAAAATAAAACTAATTTTACCCATTTGATGCATTATGCTCATTCAACTGGTTGGCTATTATTTATAAGTCATTATCCTCTGCATGCATTGAATCTAAATTTGCAGTTAACCTTTTTAGTAAATAATTCTATAAAAGAACAACAACTGTGTCACCACCTGGGGGGATTTCCAAGTTAGCCAGATAGTTTTAAGCCATACTTCGAGGACTGACCAATAGGGACGTCCTGCTGCTCTTTCTCATTGGACAGGTTCGACTTCGGGCTTGCCTTACCTGGCTAAACTGAGAAAGCCTGCTTTTTTAGAATAACCCCCGGTAGCCAGTTACTGCAAGTCAAATAAAACACATTGGGACTGTTGGGCGGTCAGGAACTGCACCTCCCTCAAGGAATTCCTCCACAAAAAGTGAGTAAATAAAATGTGAGCACAATAAGAATAAATATAATTATAATGAATATCATTATTAAAAATCAGTTTTTGTTGTAATTAAATGTCCACTACAGTTTTACTCATGTATTTACAGTCATGAAAAAACATAAGTAAACCCTCTTTGAATTCAATGATTTTATGTATCTAGACATAATAATAAAAACGAATAATTTAAAAGTCTTATTAATGAACCTACAAGTGAACAACAACAAATAAGAAATTACATAATATCATTATTTATTTGATAAAAACTAGCCAACAATCCAGAAGCAGTGTGGGAAAAAATAAGTACATCCTTACTGCTTCCATAGGAATTTAAAGGGTAAACTATGTAGCAGCAATGCACTGTTAAACAAATGCCATTGATTAACGAATCATCAGCAAGTGTAACCAATTTTTCCAGTTTGCTAATCTGGAGCATTCACTTGCCTGTTAACACAATGCCAAGTAGGAAAGACATCAGCAATGATCTTAGAGAAGCAATTGTTTGCTGCCAATCAACCTCAGAAGTGTTTTAAGGCTATTTATAAACCATTTGAAGTACATCTTTTTACACTGGGAAAAATTATTCACAAATGGAAAACATTGAAGACTGTTAACAATCTTCCCAGTTGTGGATGACCCAGCAAATTCAACCCAAGGACTGACTGTGCAACACAGAGAAAATGTAAAATAAATAAATAAATAAATAAATCACTCAAAATTTCAGACTACACAGGCCTCAGATAAAGGATCATGTTCATGATAGTACACACTAAATCTGCCAGTGTTAAATCAACACTATTAGAGTTAAATTAACACTAGGGTGTCAAAATGTAACAGTCTCAGTGTTAATTTAACTCTAATAGTGTTGATTTAACACAGGCAGATTTACTGTGTACGATTAGAAAAAAACTGAATAAGTATGTCTTGTTTGGAAGACTTGTCAGGAGAAAGCTTCTTCTTAGAACATGATAGCAGAACTTATGTTTGCAAAACTGCATCTGTACAAACCACAATACTTATGGAAAAATGTCATTTGGACTGATGAGACTAAAGTGGAGATGTCTGGCCATAATACACAGTGTCATGTTTGGCAAAAATGTAATATAGCATATCAGCACAAACATCTCATGCCAGCTGTCCAGCACGGTGGTTTGGGGCTTATAATTTGGGCTTGTTTTGCCACCACAGGACATGGTCACCTTGCAGTCATTGAGTGGAACATGAACTTCTATGTATGCCAAAATATTTAGTAGTCAAATGTGAGGTCATCTATCTGTGAGCTAAATCTTGACTGGGTCAGACATTACTCCCAAGCACACCAGCAAATCTACAACAGAACCTACAAAGCATCAAGATGTAACAATAGACCAGTCAAAGCTTAAACCTTAACCCAACTGAAATTCTCTGGCAGGACCTTAGGAGAGCTATGCATAAACCAATGCCTACAAAACTCAATGAACTGAAGCAATGTTGTAAAGAAGAGTGGGCCAGAATTCCTCCAGAACAATGCTAGAGACTGATAAAGTCATGTAGGAAACAATTATTTCAAGTTATTGTTGCTAAAAATGTTTGGATTAGCTATTAATATATAGGGTCTACTTATTTTTCCCTCACTGCTTCTGCATTATAACCTAGTTTTTGTTAAATAAATAATGACATGGTGGAATCTATTGTGTGTTGTGGTTCATTTGAGATTGTATTTATTTCATTTTAAGACCTTATAAGGACCAGATGTTTTTAATTGTGACCAGATATATAAAATCATAAAATTAAAAGTGGATATATTATATATACATATATGCTGAGAATGATCCACTACCCAAATAATACCTGCTCTATGGTGTTCCTGACCACTGAAGAACAGGATGAAAGAAGGTTAACAAAGTATACAGAGAAACAGATGGACTACAGTCTGTAATTATAGTACTACAAAGTGCAGCTATATGGTCAGTGAAGCTCATAAAATGTACAATGGGTGCAGATACAAAGGTATGTGTACATAAAGAAGTGGCAAGTGAGTGTATGTACTGTATATCCTATGTGTGTATAATTTTTTATTAATAAAAATGTATTCATTATTTTGAGAGAAAAAGTTGAATTATTCGTTTAAGCAGAAGGTTTAGACACACTCATCTGTCAACAAGTGAAAGATTCAACCAATCAAACTTTGCTAGGGGTAACCCAGCAGCTGTCACAGGTCTATTTTGGTCTCTCTCTCTCTCTCTCTAGTTCATTCTCTCTTACATGAGCTTTGCCACAGTGTTAATATTTCTGTGACCATGGGTCTAATCACTGGAGTGTTTTACTTTTTTCATAACCTCCCACAGATTTACAAGTGGCTTTTACGGCCATATTATTTCTTATCCCTTCTTCTATCGATTGCTTTCCTCGCTGTTAGAAAATGTCCAGGACTGTGTGAGCACCTACCATCTCAGAGAGAAGACGGGAACTCATGTGCCTTTGACTGGGTAGGTTGTTCAATTGGTTATTATTCAGACAGTTAGTACTCCTTATTTTTCTCCTGTCGATCAGGCATCTATTTACATTGAATATATATACAGCTCTGGACAAAATGAAGAGAGCACTACCAATTATTTTGTTCTCTGGTTTTATTCATTTATAAATTTGTGTTAGTTAAATGAACATTTTAGCTGACAACATTTCTACCAAATTCCAAATGAAACTATTCACATTTAGGGCACTTATTTGTATTTGCAGAAAATGGCAGCTGGTTAGAATAATAACAATGTTTTCAGACCTTGAATAATGTAAAGAAAACAAGTTCATATTAATTTTAAACAACACAAAAGTATTTTGTTTAATGGTTTGTGATCATCCATCCTATTCTTGATCACATTATAGAGGTTTTTTAGTGAATTTGAGGTCTGGGAGATTGGGCTGGACATTTGGAGTGGTCAAAACATCATCATCATCATCATCATTATTATTATTATAATAATTATTATTATTAATGTCTTACAGAGAGAATTGGAGATCCTCATGTTTCTCAGCGCTATTATCATGATGAAGAACCGCAGGGCAAGTAAGTATCTTCTGAAACACACAAAAACACACATGTCCATACAGGTTTATGACACACACACACAAACACACACACAATACCAAATTTGTTGTTTTTGATATGTTATCAAAACTCGTTTATTTACATAGCTGTCTATTTGCTCTATAGGAGTTTAGTCCCGCCTCTTTCTCACTGAAGTTTTTCTGCCTGGACTGCTTTTTATAAGAGGCACAATACAGGACAGTCACTTATCACACAGATCATTGACATATATTAGTCTTAAAGACACAGTTACAAAAAAAAAAACAGTTTTTTCTCTATTTGAAGTCCTACATGCCCTTCTACCTTATTCCATTGTCTTCTAATGTCCAGCTTTGACCACCAACTTCCACCAACACACAAATATAATGTACTGATATTGTGAAAGTGGAATAGTTGTCTGTTTTGTAATAAATGGGATATGACAACATGTTTTTGCTGTTATAATAGGCATCTGTGTGAAGGTTGCAAATTAAAAATGAACTGCATATATTTTCAAATGATTCACAGGTCTAAACACAAGTATGCTTATGCTTTACAGAACTTAAGCTTTACATACAAATCATTCAGAGTATTTTATTTACTTTCTTACTGTCTTAATCGGGGTTTACACTCTCCATTCTGATCATCATCATCATCATCATCATCTCTCTCTCTCTCAGTAACTCTGGAGCAGCACATAGGGAATATTTTCCTCTTCAGTAAGGTGGCTAATGTGGTGTTGTTCTTCCGAGTGGACCTGAGGTTCGGCCTCCTCTATGTCACACTGTGTGTTGGTAAGTAAACAATGCACAAAAATGACATACAAGGAATTACTCTCAATTAAATGTGGACAGGGGTGTCATAGTGGAGGGAAAAGTGGGACTGAGTTACCAGGGCCCCAAGTGGGAGAAGGGCCCTTGAGGAGTCTGGAATTTTATTTTCCTTTAAATATTAAAGGAAGTAATATTTAATAATAGGAGGGTTGTGCATGGTTGTGCATAGGGCCCAGATGCAACTTTGTCATCACATAGTACAGAATACAGAGCAATGAAATGCAGGTTAGCATCCACCAATAGTGCAAATTGACATAGTGCAAGATAAATATACAGTATTTATGCATAATATGTATATGCATGAATATGAAAAACATTATCACAGCGGATACTTAAGTGCTGCCTCCATCGACGTTTGGGGCCCCATGCGCAGTGCGTGATCTGCATGGGCAGATCTCCGGCCCTGGCTCTATGCAGCCATCTGCTGCAGTGAAGCCATTCAATGGCTGGTGGTTGAGCGCCAATAACATGTTCAGCAGTTTTCACCCACTTGCCTGTAATGAGGGCTAGGCCGCAACCCCCACAGGTGTAATCATTAGCCATTGATCTCAGGTGGATGTATGGTTCCCTCTGGCGGATGAGGGGAGCATGTAGTGAAGTCAGCCATCTGCTGACATCATCATTAGTATGATAATTAAATAATACATTCTCTTACAATGTTGTTTACTATTTAATTAATAATATATAGTATATATTTTAAATAAATAAGAAATATATATAAATCTGATATATAAATGTATCTGATATATAAAATCAGATACATGTATTTTGCCCCCCTGGTGGATTTTCCATGCACTGCATGTACTAGAGAATACATGCAGATTTTGAAAAAGTTTGAAATGACTTGAGGAAAAAAAATGTATAAATGATAAATGTTTATGTTCTGTATGTTATGTGTCAATGTCAAGTTATCACACCAGTATCAACAAAATTTTGAAATAGTTTTCTGGGAATCATCTTTGAGTATATTGTGATGCAATATTTTGATTTGTTACTGTAACATATCATATTTGCCAATTGTCTTCCCAACTGTAAATGCTTATTCTATATTATTATCTTAGCTCTTCAGTATGAAGCATTTAACAGATTTACCTGACGTATCTCCTCTATCTACAGTGTTCCTGATTACATGTAAGCCTCCTATCTACATGGGCCCTGATTATATCAAATACTTCAATGACAAAAGCATAGACGTGAGTATGGCACAGAACTCCTTACTGCAGGAGTGTCCATATCTGGTCGAGAAGGGCTTTAGTCCATCAATACACTTCCCTAATTATCAGCTGTAATATGTATATTTGAGCAGGAAAATCATCAAACTGAGCTGAACTAAGGTCTATTATGACAAGATTTGGATTAAACTGCTGCACTGGATCATTTAATTAAAGAGAAAATGACTGTCAGAATTATACAACTAATGTTTGGGAAACATTTATGCCATATTTTGAAGCATTCCTGTGTGCATTCAATGACGTTGAAAAGTTACTGAGGTCATGATCCCATCTTATCCCCCAGCTCCCCAAATCATCCTTAAAGTACTGGATGGAGCACCATCATTCCAGAGAAAACAGTTCCAATGTTCCACAGCTTAATGCTGAGGTGCTTTATACCCCTCTAGCCCACACCTGCAGTTAGGCATGATGTTAAAATGATCATGTTTATCTGCTCCAGACAGAACTATTCTATTGATAAGACAGGGACTAGATAAGCTGTGTGTGTGCATTTGCACATCTGAGTCAGCAATGCTTGTGATTTAAAGTAGCTGAAAGCATTCATTAGAAGGGGTGCCCTTGGACATATAGTGTCTTTTCCCCCATCTTTAATGTGTATGTTTGTACAATCATTTTTAGAAGCATCCTTGTTTGTTTGTATACTTTTTTTATATAACTGTCAAAAATAATCATCAGACTTTGTAATTGATAGTGTTAATCCTGATATTCAGCTGTTTTATCTTTTCTTTGGCCTGGAACTCTTACGGACTGCCTTCTGTTGTGATGTTAGGAGGAGCTGGAAGGGGACAGTCGAGTAACATGGCTTGTCGAGTTTTATGCCAACTGGTCTCCAGAGTGTCAGTGTTTTGCCCCTGCATTTGCTGACCTCTCACTAAAGTAAGACAAGACCACAAACACACACAATTTGTTTAACTATACAAAGTGAGGACCACTATTGGTATCTATTGGTTTTGTTTCACTGTAGCCAAGTAATGCTACACTTACACCTAAACCTAATTCTAACATTATGCCTAAACTTAAACATAACTTTACCCATGCAAACCTTAACCTGGACTTCAGTAACCTAATTTTAAACTTACCTCAGCAGTGACATACTGTGAAGAAGAGAGAACGTTTTGTAATTAGACTTGTTGTGAGAGAGATTGATCTGTAAACCTTGTGCTGTCCAGGGAATTTATCACAATGACATGATCAACTGAATCAAAGGTTTTAGCTACACTTTTAACAAAAATAGTTCTTCAGCAGTTCTTTTGTAAAGAAAATGACTCTATATAGAACCATGAACACTCAAAGAACCCTTCTCATAGATAAAGGCTTCTTTCCATGGAGACAGGATTCTTCAGATTGATGAGGAATGTGTTGTAGATGGTTCTATACAGAACCTTTTTCAAAATTGTTCTATATTGCCCAAAAGGGTTCTGCTATAATTACAATGTCAAGCTTGTAATAATAGATGAACCCTTTTTGGTGTTATATAGGGCCATTTTAAAAAGGTGTCTGTACAGAACCACCTACAACACATTCCTAATCAATCTGAAGAACATGTTCAGCACATGTTCATGGTTCTATACAAAACCATTTTCTTTACTAAAGAACCATTGAAGAATCATATCTTTCAAGAGTGTAGGGCTAAGAAAATAATTATACAATACACAGTGATATGTGGATGCAGATTTGTTGTGTTCATTGCAGATTGCTGATCTGTCTTTTCATGCAAAAGCTGCAATGACTATTTTAACCTAATCCTAAACCTAATCTCAGTAAACTAATCCTAAACAGAACCCTAATCTTAACCCAAAACCTAATCCTAACAGCATCCCTCTCTAATCTCGGTACCCAAATCCTAAAACTAACCCTAATCTCAACATAATCATCTAACCTCAGTAATCTAAACCTAACACTAGCCTTACCTCAAAACCTAACCCTAACTTCATCCTTATTTTTTAACTCAGTAACTTAATCCTAGTAACCCTAACCCTTACCCCATCCCTCTCTACCCTCAGTAACCTAATCCGTAACTTAACCCTAACTTTAGCCATAGTGACCCTGACATATTTCATATACAGTGAGGAATATAAGTATTTGAACACCCTGCGAATTTGCAAGTTCTCCCACTTAGAAATCATGGAGGGGTCTGAAATGTTCATCTTAGGTGCATGTCCACTGTGAGAGACATAATCTAAAAGAAAAAATCAGGAAATCACAATGTATGATTTTTTAATTATTTATTTGTGTGTTACTGCTGCAAATAAGTATTTGAACACCTGTGAAAATCAATGTTAATATTTGATACAGTAGCCTTTACAGAGGTCAAATGTTTCCTGTAGTTTTTCACCAGGTTTGCACACACTGCAGCAGGGATTGTGGCCCATTCCTCCACACAGATCTTCTCCAGATCAGCCAGGTTTCTGGGCTGTCGCTGAGAAACACGGAGTCTGAGCTCCTTCCAAAGATTTTCTATAGGGTTTAGGTCTGGAGACTGGCTAGGCCACTCCAGAACCTTGATATGCTTCTTACGGAGTCACTCCTTGGTTATACTGGCTGTGTGCTTTGGGTCATTGTCATGTTGGAAGACCCAGCCACGACCCATCTTCAATGCTCTAACTGAGGGAAGGAGGTTGTTCCCCAAAATCTCGCAATACATGGCCCCGGTCATCCTCTCCTTAATACAGTGCAGTTGTCCAATCCCATGTGCAGAAAAACACCCCCAAAACATGATGCTTCCACCCCCATGCTTCACAGTATGGATGGTGTTTTTGGGATGGTACTCATAATTCTTCGTCCTGCAAACACGACGAGTGGAATTAAGACCAAAATGTTCTATTTTGGTCTCATCTGACCAGAGCACTTTCTCACATGACTCCTCTGGATCATCCAAATGGTCATGGGCAAACTTAAGACGGACCTGGGCGTGTGCTGATTTAAGCAGGGGGACCTTCCTTGCCATGCATGATTTTAAACCATGACGTCTTAGTGTATTAGCCACAGTAACCTTGGAAGCTCTCGTCAGGTCATTGACCAGCTCCTCCCGTGTAGTTCTGGGCTGATTCCTAACCTTTCTTAGGATCACTGATACACCACAAGGTGAGATATTGCATAGAGACCCAGTCAGAGGGAGATTGACAGTCATGTTTAGCTTCTTCCATTTTCTAATATTTGCTCCAACAGTTGATCTTTTTTCACCAAGCTGCTTGGCAATTGGCCTGTAGCCCTTTTAAGCCTTGTGGAGGTTTACAATCTTGTCTCTGGTGTCTTTGGACAGCTCTTTGGTCTTAGCCATGATAGTAGTTGGGAGTCTTACTGATTGTGTGGAGTGGGCAGGTGTCTTTATGCAGCTATCGACCTCAAATAGGTGCTTCTAATTTAGAATAATAAGTGGAGTGGAGGTGGACTTTTTAGAGGCGGACTAACAGGTCTTTGAGGGCCAGAATGTTTGCTGATTGACAGGTGTTCAAATACTTATTTGCAGCAGTAACACACAAATAAATTATTAAAAAATCATACATTGTGATTTCCAGATTTTTTCTTTTAGATTATGTCTCTCACAGTGGACATGCACCTAAGATGAAAATTTCAGACCCCTCCATGATTTCTAAGTGGGAGAACTTGCAAATTCGCAGGATGTTCAAATACTTATTTTCCTCACTGTAAGTGTAACTTTGTGAGCATCCGTCTTGTGAGTGGTCCTCATAAAGATATAAGCACAGCAACCCACACACACCTGCTGCAGTTGCACAATATGGACAAAAGACTAGAACTGCAGTTCTATTTGTTACATATGGCAATAAATATATATTTAAAATGCAGTCTTTAATAATAATGTGAGATGCATCAAGTATCATGTAACACAATGTTTATGTCACATTCATGTATAGCCTGCTTCATCAAAACATTCACAGAAACACTAATGAGGAATTATGACTGCTCAGGTGATCACAGCACTATAAAAGGAGAGTACAGAGGACAATACTGTGATAATTGGTTGGATAAATGTTGATGGAAGGCTGATTACTATTATCTCCATGATGCTTCCCTTGATCAGATGCCCACCAATGACCAGCTACTGTGGCCTGCTCCAGATACCCTACTCTACTGCCCACATTGGAGTTCAAATGGACTTTCTGGCTGTTATCATTGCTCCCACTATCATCATTCCTGTACCACTACTGTCACCATATCAGTTCACCTGAACATTACAACAAAATCATATGATTATGATTCATCACACACTTAGAATTAGCAGACCAGAGGAGGATGGGTCCCCCATGTGAGTCTGGTTCCTCCCAAGGTTT
>BRDA01014418.1:0-21793 GCA_036984385.1 Crenuchus spilurus | reverse complement strand
AGGATTGAAAAATGTGTGGCTGCTGGTGGTAAGAGAGTAGGGTGGGCCCTATGTGAAGCTCCAATGGTTTGGCATAGGATATTTTACATCTTATCTTGTGTATAATTGTAATTATGTTCTGGCAATAAACATTTTCATATTTTAAATACAGTAGTAATATTTCATGTATTTAGTCTGATGTTTTTAGAAAGATGTTGTTTAAAACTATGACAATGTTAGAAAATTTAATATCATGATAATTATCTAGATTGATCAATATAGAAAAATTTATCATGATAAAATTTTTGGCCATATCGCCCAGCTCTAGTGTAAGCCTTATTATAAAACAACCATGCTTTTTTAGAATGATCATTAAAGAATCTTTCAAACATGAGAAAACTTGTTTTGACTGGACTGCTCATTTGAAAGGAAAACTGGCAAGACCTGCCATTTTCAAATTTAATTGCTTCACTGCATCATTTTTGTAATTACAAATGACACTGAAACAATATAAATGCATTATAATTTAATGCCTTATCGCCCACCCCTACAATGAGCTAGAAGGCTACACAGAGTGATATTGATACATGCTTTTCCATCACAGTACATTCACACCCATGCACATTCACATCCACAAACATCTTGGTGCACATTTAAGTGCGAAAAAAACAGCACAGACGAAGAGAGACAAACCTTAGCACAGAGACAGAGTCATCCTTAACGGCCACATGGCAGGAGTGGTGAGGAAGAGAGAGTAGGTGGATTAAAGTGAACAGAAGAATACAGGAAAGGGCAGGGCGACAACAGGCAACAGGATGGTGGCATACACAGGGAGGAGAGGGGTGAATGAGAAAGAGTAGGAGATTGAAAATGATTTATATAGAGAAAAATATCACATTACTGAACACGGAGAGAGAAAACGTCTCATAAAAAAACACACGCAACACCAAAACCTCAGCAGAGACACTGAATGTTATCATAAATCAAGGATAGATGAAGAAGAGAAGGGAGGAGTGGAAAGTAGGAATGGGCGTGGTAATTTGAATATATAAATAGCCGTCATATTAGTATTTGTTTATTATGCTTTGCTTAATTTGGAATAAAAAACTTTAAAAATTGTTGTTGTTTTTTTTTATTAAGTTTAAAGTACATTTAGACTGAGGGTGTTTTCCAACATGTGTTCTGAATATTTGAGACTAAACTCAGGACTGACTTTGGGTATTATTATTGCTGTTTGCTTTCATACCAAAAAATTATAAACCATGGATTCCCTGCACAATTCCATAAATGACTGGCCAAATGCCAGGCACTATTTTCATCTATTTTTGTTATTTTTCTTGGATATAAACACTGTGACCATTTTGGATATGTGGCTTTTCACTGTCCACAGTGAAACTTGGAAAAAAAGTGATGCAATAATTTGTAGCCGTCACATTAGAAAATAAACCAATCATGCAGCACCAGGAGTGGATAGGTTCCACACAAGAGTTTGCTTGAAGCAAACTTCTGAAAACCAATTTCAGAAGGACCAGAGAAAAGTCTGAAAACGCCTTGAGTGTGTAAAAAAGAGCTACAGAAATTACAGAAAGAATATTTAAGGGAATATATATTATAGAAACACTATAATATAGCCTTAAGTATAAGACTACATATGAAAATATTCATCAGAAAAAAAGAGAAAAAATGTTCCGTGTACACTGCGTGATTCCAATTTATCATTCAGTAGATTAACTGATAATGGCAATGTTAAATATATATCTAAAAACAAAGTTAAACCACTGAAAAAACCAAATGAAAAGGTACCACAAAGTCTTATGTTAGCTGCACACACTAAGTTTTAAAATTTTCCCTATTTCGGTTTTTCATTTATAATGAGGTAAACTCAGAGATATGTGAATTATTCCTATGAAAAAAAAAAAAAACTTTAAATAAGAAGTTGAAAACGCCCATCCCTATCAGAACGATGTAATGGCAGGCAGAGAACTACTCACTTTGGCATGGAGGTCCCACCCCCAGTGTTAGTTGGGCGATGCTGTAAGTCGGTTCCACCTGTGTAGGACATCGATTTGCCCAAAGGGGTGTTTCCAGGGGCAGGGCCAGGAGGTGGGGAACCCAATGATCGAGCACGAGGAGACAGAGGGGGTGGAGCTCGGGAGGGTGGCGGGCTTGTGGGGCGCAGGAAAGCTCTGTTAGGGGAGGGTCTTAGAGGGGCAGGGCAGGCCTGGAGAGAGCCCTCCCTCTGCTGAGCGGACAGGAAAGGGGAGGAATAACCCATCAGGGGGGCGGTGCTAAGTGAGGATGGGGGCTGTGGCCTGGGTGGAGAAAGCTCATGAGCAGCTGATTCAAACTCAGGGCTCTCGGAGGGCGTCAGCAGGCTGTCATAGGACAGACTGCCATTTCGCGTCTGATTGGCCAAGCTCTTGTAGCTGGTCGAGGTTGTGCCTTCTGAGAGCAGCGGGCCCAGTGCATTGTGGGCTGTGTGTGCTGAGCGGATGCTGGAGGAGCATGAGGCTGCTGCCGACTGCAGGAGAGTATCAGTGAAGGAGGGGTAAGACCGCCCACCCAGAACGGAGGCTCCACCCAGCCCTCCCGAGCCTGCTCTGCCCCCCTCCCCTCCCCCACGCCACCCTGCACCCCCTCGACCCGACAGACTGGGGTCAGAGCGGTAGCTAGGATGGCCAGTAGAGAGTGGGATGGAGGGGGGCTCCGTCATACTTTCCCCCCGGGTCATCTGAGAGACAGAGAGACAGAGAGAGTATACCAAACGTTCCAAGCAGCAGCAGCAGCAGTAACAGATTAAAGGGAGATTAAAGATGACGTGAAACAAGTAACTCTTACTCATGAATCATAAAACACATGTGGATTCACCCTTAATAGCATTTAAACACTCCACCTGGGAGCCTTCATCATGTCCAAATTATGTTTTCTGTTTCACATCATATTAATCAACAGGGTCAGGAATAAAGGAAATCGTACACAACATTGAAGACCAAGAGGAATGTTGATAGGAATGAGCACAGCATGATGCAAGTACAACCACACAGCAAAACAAAGAGTACAGAAAATAACACACAGATGGGCCACACACACACACACACACACACACACACACAGCTAAAACTTACTCGTTGGCTGTTTGCCACTGAGACACAATTATATTGAACAAAAATATAAAAGCAAACATTGGTATAGTTCAAAAAACCTAAAGTGCACAATCATACAAATACACTAAATTTAACAGAATAATTATGGTTGATATTGATATGATTATAGGTCACATTTTTAATCTTCCAAAATTGTGCTGTGTTTAGGTCAAGATACTTTCTTACCTTGGTGGAATGTGTTAAGGCTGTATGGTTTTTTCCCGGACTGCTATATGCTGGCCGGTATTTATACAGTGAAGGTGTGGGTGGAGCTTCAGTCAGCAGGCTGCTCTCTGATTGGGAGGACATTAGAACAATCAGAATGAAAATTAAGTTTGTAACAGTGAGCAGTGAGTCCAATTACTTGATACACAGTTCTGCATCCTTGGTCATCGAACAAAAAACTGTAAGCTGCTATTGACTATATATTATATCTCAAAGGATTACTGCTGAATATGATGCAGGTGTTTAGAGTGCACAAACCAAATAACAAGGGTACAACCAAGTAGCAATTAGTATCAGTTTGTGACAAATTTCAGTTCAAGCCAAACATAGAGCAAAGGTGAGCTAAAAGCAATCTCAAATGAAGTTAAGAAAGGCTGCAATATTTATAATGTGAAATGGGAAACTGACCAGGGCAACACATCCAATCCAACCTGAGGAAACATCTCAGTGTACCCTACACACTAAGTGTACCATATTTTCATCTGAATTTGCTAATTAATCTTACAGTTAAAAAAGCTGCTGTTAAAGATAACTGGTCTCATTTTTCACGGTGTTGTGAGCCAAAACTGGCTGCATTCAAATTCCTTACCAGCTTATAGTACACATGTTGTAGGAATGGTTTTGGGAGTGGAGAGGGAGATAAAGAATTTTATTTTGTTTGGTAAGTATAATGTTCAATATATTTTTTATGTTGAAATTCAAAAGTTTGGAATTTTGTAACTGAGCATATCCACAGTACTGGGAATGAATTTTTATGGTTTCCATGTAACTTACGCAATTTATTATAAATTATGTTTAGTGGATATAATTGATGGTATAAATTGCATTAAATGAACACATTTGATCATCATCTGTCATGATAAAGTTTTTTTTTTGTTTTCTGAATCATTGTAAATATTTGTTGTTGAATTGGGTAACTTTTTAGATTGCATAAATTATGTTTTCCATTTAACAGGCACAGATCAAATATTGTAGGTTGGACTGTCACGAATAAGGTCTATGCCCAAAGTAGACTTGTGTCATACTGGTTTGTGCCATAATGATAAAACTGTAATGTTTTTAATAAACCAGCAAATTTATGCACAATGGAAACCATGTAACTAACAGAATCTAAAGCACCGACTTGATTCTTGGCCAATTTTCGAAAAACATTTTTATAACAATAGGAGAGATCTGATTTTGGAGTGTCTAATTTAGCTTACTTGGACATGTTTGCACATTTTGTGACAATTTTAATTTTGAAGTTCCATGTCCCAGAACTGTTTCCCAGTACTGTGGATGTGCTCAACTGGGTATACAGAAAGTAAAATACCAAAAAAGAAATGTTCTCTTGGTTACCTGTACAAAATTCCAGGTATCACACAGGTTCAAATGTGAACAGTACACAGACCTACAGATGCTACAACACTGCACATGTAATATATTGCAACAGTGTGTGTATTCCATGTGAGTTTGTGTGTGTGTGTGTGCACTGAAGTAGGTAAACAGCCACCTTCATTATGTGTGTGAGGCAGCCCTTGGTATCTGTGCTCTGGTTTAGGAGGTGGAGGGGGATCAGCATCTGTAGATTGACTTTCCATGGCATCTAGGCTGCTCTTAGACTTAAACACACACACCGTGTGTGTATGTGTGTGAGAGAGAGAGAGAGAGAGAGAGAGAGAGAGAGAGATAGATTATAATCTAATTACAAATACATTCTGATGCATATTCTGTGACGCAAACTTATCAGTTACTGTTTGTTAACTGTTATTGACAAATGTACAGGGGTTAGACAATGAAACTGAAACACCTGTCATTTTAGTGTGGGAGGTTTCATGGCTAAATTGGACCAGTCTGGTGGCCAATCTTCATTAATGTCACATTGCACCAGTAAGAGCAGAGTGTGAAGGTTCAGTTAGCAGGTAAGAGCACAGTTATATAATATATTGCAATGCACACAATATTATGGTGACATACCAGAGTTCAAAAGAGGACAAATTGTTGGTGCACGTCTTGCTGGCGCATCTGTGACCAAGACAGCAAGTCTTTGTGTCTAAATATTATTGAGCCACTTTGGGGTGTTTTGGAGGAGCAAGTCAGGAAACGGTTTCCTCCACCAGCATCACGTAGTGACCTGACCACTATCCTGCAAGAAGAATGGCTTAAAATCCCTCTGACCACTGTGCAGGACTTGTATATGTCATTCCCAAGACGAACTGACGCTGTATTGGCCGCAAAAGGAGGCCCTACACCTACTAATCAATTATTGTGGTCTAAAACCAGGTGTTTCAGTTTCATTGTCTAACCCCTCTATGTTAATAATGTACATATTATTAAGTAGTTATTATATACTCCAACACTATAGTTTTTCCAAAGTTTAATGTTGTATGTGCTGCAGAATAAGAATAAACAACAAAGCGAGAAAGTAAAACTACAGCAGGTTGCAGTGCAATATATCAGAATTAAGCAGACAATTCTGACTGGTTCAAAAAAGCATGCAGTGCAAAATGTGTTGACCTTGGGTCGCAGGGATTTACATCAATGCCTGGATTGTACTCAATCTGACAGTTCTGTAAATATGACTTCAGTCCTCATTTCTAGGGCTTATTGCTAACTGCCAGCACTAAAAAACTAAACAAAAAAGGGTTGTCTGTATGTTATATGCATGCATACCTGCTGGATACCATTGTCCAGAACTTTAGCAGCAAGCTGTGCTTCAGAAAGTGGAGGCCGCAGAAATGGAGGCTCAACCTGAAGTGTCTTACTCTGTCGCAATCGCCCCACATACCTAAATACAAACATACATAAACAGACACATCCCTCCAGGTCAAGAACAGGCAAAGCTCTACTTCAGGTTGGGGAACTGAGGGCCAGAAACCATTATGGTTTGCTGAGTTCTCTTCTCAAGCTGAATCATGTATGCTTGAGCATAATAAACATCACATAGTCCCGAAATCCAGTCCTTCAGTTCCCCACACATTCTACAAAATCTTCACAGTGATCACAAAATTGTTTTGGTAAAGTAAGTAAAAGTAAAAACCTTGGGGCTTGGGAGCTACAGAGCACATGAGAAACATTTTTGCAACATCCATGTGTGAATGGGTTAACTCCGCCTCTGAACTTCCCTGTAACCTGAAGAGATGGAGAGAGAACAAAAGAGAAAATGTAAACTAAAATAGAACAGTGGCACAATATGTTATGATTTGTTCATGTATGATTTTTAATGATATTGGCATTAATTTAATACACTATATTTAAATTATTTTAGTTCAATCAGGCATTAGTACATTTGCCTCTTAGTGCTGGGGTCTTGAGTTCAAGTTCAAGGCCCCATCTGGGTGGAGTTTCCATGTTCTTGCTGTGCCTGCATACGTTTGTTTTGGTCTAATATGTATGAGCCACTTGTACAGCACTGTCACTGTAGTACTGAGAATGATCCATTCCCCAAATAATACCTACTCTTAATAATATGCAAGGATAATACAGTTGGAAATAGTGCACTTATATGGTCAATGTATTGTACAATTAATGTATATCATTTCTACTTTATTGCTATTTCAATGGCGAACACTGTTGTTTACCATTTTTTACACTCAAAAAGAGACATACACACCTGTTCATTGGTAGTTCTCCCTCTGGCCACCAGTACAATGTGGAACCCAGTGAGTCCTGCTACCGGGACCAGAAACAGGCCAGCTACACACATCACTGCCATTCTGAATTCAGTGTTAAGGACAATCCATCTGCTGTTTTTTAAATAGCTGGATCAATTAAATAATCAAAACAACACTTAAAAGCATTTCTAGAGACTTATATGTGCAGGAATGTACTTAGTGCACTAAATACATGTGGACAATGCAAAGTCTATGACTTTTTTATCTGGCTATTTATACTGTTTGAACAGACATATGTGGGAGTGAGGGCATGACAGAGTTGAAAGGTGGCAGGGAAAATTACAAAAAGGAAAGAGATAAAAAGATACGTTACTCCAGATTGGACTTCATCTAGCTGATCAGTGTGTTTGAGGATGTACACCAGGCTAAATCCAAACACTCCCATAATATGAGTAGTGAGAGAGAGAAGAAACAGGAAGAAATAACGGTAGTTGCGACGCCCAATGCAATTATTCACCCATGGACAGTGATGGTCAAAGTCCTAGTAATAAGCACATGAACACAGAAATGTAAATAAAGCTAAACAACACTGATTTATTTAAGCAACACAGTGTAAGAGGAAGTGTGTTATATGACATTATAGCTATAATCACCTGCAGACACAAGCCCAAAAACAAATGCTCTACAAAATCACAGCCATCATATTTTATGTGCAACTAAATGTTCTACTGCCTTACTTTAGTTTTACAAAGAAAATAAACATGTAAGTCAACAAATATTCTACTGAATATACATTTTGGTATTTGAAGTAATCGTGTAAGTAACTTACTCAGAGTTATTATTTTGTAACTATCAACATAATGATACAGAAATGGTGAAAAATATGTTATCAGATATAACAACACCAGTATCTTGTTTTTCCAAATGGATTATTTGAATTAAACTGTTAAAGTAGATTGCACCACATGTACGGTTAGTACTTTGATGTGTAGGTGTACTTAGTTGTGTACCTCCACACAGTTGTCACACACAGAACAGTGTGAGCATCGAGGTGGTCTGTAGAAGCGACAGGTGGAACACCATTTCATGCGCACCTGAATCCCCCTCACCTCCACCGTCTTATAGAGTGGAGCACGGAAATCATCCTCCTTATCTTCATCTTCCTCAGCTGCATGAGACATAAATAAATTACTTGTAACTAGTTATTAAATAAATACAGCATAAAATATAAAAAAACCAAATAACAATAAACACAAGATACAAGATACAGAAGCATGTACAGAGATGTTCAAAGATTTATTTTCTCAGGTCATTAGCATTATCAAACCTTGAGCATACTGCTCACTCCACAAAGCTGTTAAGTGCAAAAGCTCTTCATGAGCAAAATGTCAAGATTACAAAAATAAAGTTATCAATCAATTTTAGTTCCCTAAAAAACCTTTTTTTAAAGTGGATGGACCACTCTCAATCCAGCAGTGACACCCCAAAAACATTACTGTTCATGATACAATCATACCAGTAAGCCTCACTAACTTGTCACAAGCATGTTATTACTGCTTTTCTGGCAATGTCCACCACTCTAATAATATCTGATTAGCGGTAGGCCTTTAATGGTCTGCTGATAGATGGCAGATGCTAATCAGTAACTGTAAATTTATATGGAAGGTGTATTTAATAAAATGACCAATGAGTGCAGGTACAAGGTAAGTGTAATTGTGTACCTCTGGGGAAGATGCCTGGGTCCATAAATGTGGCCATGCAAAAGTTGGCCAGTGTGAAGAGGAAGACCACAATGTTGTAGAGAGGAATAAAGGAAGAGAACTTGTCAGCTAGCCAAGGACATCTACAGAGAGAAAGACACATCTGTGATCACTCATCCTTTGCAAATTATAAGTTATACAGATAAGCATAATTGTAACAGTGCGAGACTCACGTGAAGCAAAGAAAGAGTGTAGTGGCCCCAACAAGGAAGGCTGTTGCCGCTGAAACAGGCACATAGCGGCTGGGACGGAATGGCCGGGAAGGGGAGGGGTCTCCCAGAGCCCCACCCACACTGAGACCCGCAGGCATTGGAAAGAGATCAGGAAACTAAATTTGGGTGGGAGGGGTCAGAAAAGCAGGGACATTTGTCCAACTGCCAAGCTACAGAAGGAACATTTTATCATGATCAAAGTAAATATTCGAGTGCAGCTAAATCTTGTGAAAGTTACTGATATAAAAAGGATAACAGATGCAACAGACCTTGAAGCATAAAAATTGAAGGAAGGTGCAAGTTTTGAATAATTTCATTGACAACTCTACCAACACAGTGCAGGTGCTTATGTTTGTATATCTGTGCCATATACATAAAAAAATAAATATACAATATATGATATGACTTAACCGTGATATAAAAAATATTTATAGTTCCATCAAAAATAAATTTATATGGCTTGAATGTGACAAGATTTGGTAGAGAAAGGAAAATAATCAAGTGATAGCAAAGCTCTTTCAGTGCAAATTGCCTTTAAGCCCCATGTTTCAGCAAAACAGAAAGAGAAACAGCAGCAAAAGCACAGTCACTGATGCCACAAAGCCCAGTTAACTGACTTCAAGTTCTCTTTCTTAGTCAAAAGGCATGTGTTTTAAAGTACCCAAGTGAGAAGTGAATGTGAGTGCCTCAGCAACATGAAATACTCCATAAGAGGAAAAAAAGGGATGAATAACGGAGGGGGTAATCAGGAAACAATGAGCCAAAAAGAAAAAAATGAAATGAAAGACAACAATGAAATAAAACGTTGCCACAGTGTCTGCAGGAGTCCCGAAATCCACTGGGGACAGTCCGTCTAATAAAAGACCTTAATTATGAAAATGAAGAACAAAATGGCTCTCTTGCAGTCTTCTGGCCTAAATGAGAGCTCATATTTCAGTCCAGCAGTGAACCCAACACTCAGCACTTGGAAAAGAAACTTGTCCAGAAAAAAATAATAAATTTCCTCTCATGTAACAATGCTGTGAATGATTTATTACAGTATTTATAGAAGTTTGTTTAGGTCCAGCAAAAGAATCCTTCAGAGAGACACAGGTCCACACAAAACTCCCTTGCCTGTGTGTGTGCCTGTTGGTGTGAGTTTGTGAGTTGTGGCACCCAAGTAACACACCAGCATCCAGAAACATTTTAGCCCTGTATTGCAATCCATCAGGACGCTCTTTCACTGAAGATGACAGATAAGAAGAGAGTGTTTCTGGAATGTCTTCTCTGTCCAGTTATGTCCTACAAGCTGGTGGTTGTGCCTTGGAAATGAGAAAGAGCACATATTAGAAGACATTAATTATGTGATATGAATACAAATTTCAGCTCACTTAAACCATAGCTCACCAAAAAGTCACTTATGTCAAATGCAGATCAGCCAAGGTTTAGAGAGAAATATAATGGAAGCTATGGCATAAGAGTTTGAACAAGGCTTTCAATACTTTTTAGCTGCAGTAGATTGAGCAAGAAACAAACAAATGAAGTGGACTTGTCTTGGCCACTTGATTACAAATTAGCAATAGATATTTGATTTTTCAAAGAACTAGTCCTTTCACCCTTAACATAATTCGTTCTGACGCGTATTTTAAATTTACATTAAGGGATGTCTTGGTGTTTCATACCAGAAACATTCAACATCATTTGCAAAAGTGTGTGGGAAAAGCAGTGAGGCTGAGCAGTATGTGTACACAACATGTTGAAACATGATTCTTCTTCCTGGTGTCACATCTGACTCACCAGGAAAAGGGTGTGCCTATTATACTTTCTCTGTGCTCTTATCTCTCTTCCCATTTGCTACTCAAAACACACATTTATTCTTTTATTATATGTTGCTGTCACTGATCACTAAAACATGTCAATGGTTCATAAAAATACATCAACAAACATCTGACACATATACACACTTAATGTCCCCAACACCAGTGAAAATGGACCTAAGACACACTTCAAATAAGGTGAATGTACTTTTTATGACAGCATTAGAATGGCAGACAAACTGTGAAGAGCATAAAAACATCACCTCTGATTTCAAAAGACAAAGAGGTCCATTACATGCTTTGACGCAAACTCAAATCTAGTAAATTATATATGTGATAGCCTTTGAAAAGTTTGTCAGTTCTTCAGAAATTATTTTTCACAAGCATTACAGCACTTATACAAAATAAGTACAGTGAAATTAACTTTACTCCAGGCAGATTAAGTTTGCATATAGACACCATATGAATTTCCCGCAAGGGATTAATAAAGTATTTATCTATCTATCTATCTATCATATTTGACAATTTTCCATTAACTCACATGTTGTCAAATCAGTAAAAACATGTTTAGAATCCAAATATTGCTTTTAATTATTATTAAATTAGAACTGGAGCTGCAATATTAACATAACTAAAACCACTAGAACTCAACAATCACCTTAAATAGTTTTGATACACCAAAATACATCAGCACAACATTCAGGACTCTCAATCAATTTCCAAATCTTAATTAAGAATAGCTGATGTGATTTATGACATAGTATTACTTATCATGCTGTCTCTCACAGCTGGTTGAAATGGTGAGGTTTTTAATATTTTTTAAGTCCACAAGTCATACTGAACCCTGATAAGGATTAAGCGGGTGGGATAATGAATGAATGAATGAAAGTCATACTGTGTCCTGCTCAGCCTGGATGCAACTTGAGTGGTCTGAGATCCAACCTTAGCCTCTGGGCCCTATTGTTAATGCACAATCTGGACTGCTCGACAACTTCTGAGGTAGGTGGAAACCTGTCTAAATATGATTTCTGGGTGAAAACGTTCCTTTATGTTAACCTGTGTGTTATTTTAAGGGTCAGAAATGGACTTGGCAATATGTTCTGTAGAAAAAACCTAAAAGATCTTGAACTACTTTCTGCACATTTCTGGTACTTTCTTTGGCTCTTGCTAAAATAATGTTTACACCTACGCAATACCTTTATCTATAATAATAATAATAATAATAATAATATATAGTTTTTTTTCAGTAAAGAAAACTATATTAGGTGTGCTGTAATAAAAATTACTGGTGTCAACTAATTAAATACAATCTTTCTGAACTGTTAAAGAGGGAAACTCCAAGAATTCATAAAGTTTGTAATGAATGTGAAATTGTTTTTAGTGCAAAATATATTTGGGGATTTAAAATTCAATTAAGCAGTTATTTTAGGGGTTTAGTAAAGAAGGGCCTTTTCTGACACTTAGGACTAGTGGGGTGTACAGAATGTTAAAGACTACAAACGTTAACTCAAAACTGCTCGATACTGAGTTAGTTAGCTTATCTCTGATCTGTAATCAATCACAAACATCCCGGTTTCAAAGTCTTAAAAGCCCAGACTCACAGTGGTGGAGTCCATTCAAACTTTTGCAAAGTATAAAAGACAAAGTAACCTGTCGTTAAGTGATAAAACTGACACGATAAGAGAAAGGGTCCCAGAGGAATTTCAGAAAAGTTTTGACGGCACGTCAAAAACACAAACGGCCCGCAGAGTTTCACTATCTGTGCTAAGCTAAGCTAAGCTAAACTGGCACAGTTTAGTCTACTTGCCTGTAAAAGAGATAGTGACCGCCCAAGACTTTTAGACCGATGAACAGACTGCTTTAAAACGTTTGAAATAATCTTTGGGAAATTAATATCCAGCTGTTCTGCGGTCGGAGAAGACGAAGCTAATCTTAGCTATGTTAGCTAAACAGGCCGACTGGTGCTGGTGTTCTCGGTTTAGCTCAGACAGCCTCTACAGGACGTTTAAAATCCTCTTGTTTATGCTCTCTTGCTTACGCAAGCTAAATGTAGCCGTGTAAACCAAAACTCATTTTTATTCATCTCGTAAGCCATGTCCTAAAATGAATATACAGCTAAACTTAGCTTACCTTCCTAATGTTTCCACAATTCCCACCTACAGTTCTCTCCAGAGAAACAAACATTAATGCTCGTTATTAAGCGTCATGAGTTTACTACACGTCCTGCTGTTATTCACATTTTACAACACATATCAGGCAGTATTTAGTCTATTAGTTACCTGATTCCCGTGTCCGTAAACTCCAGTCTAACAATACTGAGATGGACCTCTGCTGCGCTCCCCCTACAGACTAAGTTCACTCCAAATTGACTTTGATTCAGGTGTAATCCGAGGGACCCGTAATAGGAACTCCAAACACTGAACCAAAAGATTTTATGAAATATGATATCAGCTGAAAATAATAAAATTTAAAGTCCAGAAAGTTCTGTTATCACAATATAATTTTCTCATTATCTCAATATAACATTTATGTTGAGATAAGAAAATTAATTGTGACAAGGTTTATATGTACAGAATATAATGCATCTCCAAACATTAGAATACTATGAAAAAGTTCAGTTGTGTTCATAAATTAATCCAGAAAGATGTCATATATTCATTACACATAATGTGACATTTCCAGCCTTTTTGTTTTAATGTTGATACTATTTGAATAATAATTTACTCTAACTCAAAATGAAATTCTAATAAATTGGAGGTTCTGGATTTCTGATTTTCATTAGCTATAAGCCATATAAGTTTAACTGATAAACAAAAAAGACTTAAAATATCAGATCTTTTTGAATTAGAAATTAAACACAAATCAACTTTTTTCCACAATATTCTAATTTCTGATTTAGTACTTTGAATCTTCTGGACTTCCATAGTTTATGATATTTAATTGTACAAAATCCTTCAGTGTCAGATAATTACAAAACAAGACAAACTGTCTTTATTTTTACATAAGGACAGATGCAAAATATCACATTTAAAACAAATGTTTGTAGAATTAGATAAAATACTGCTTTAGATGACAAAATCTAAATTCAAACAGCTTTGAATAGTTTAACTCCTAAATTCCCCCCTCCCTCCTAAATTCCACTCTTCTATATGTGCCACTACTTAAGATCAATGAAGCGGATGTCCATGATAAGCAGAGTGTGCCGAGGTAGTGGCCTAGGTGCAGGCGAGAGCACAGTCATCACCTGAGCTTGAGTGTCCACAGCTGTAACTACAATGAAACCACACACAGGGCTTTCCAGAATGCCTCTATTGCGGCCTGGGCCTGCCTCTGCCTCGTCCTCCACACAGCTGACGCTGAGCACATGATGGGTCAGGTCCCGGCCAGGACTCACTGGCACTAGCTTAAGTTGTGTATCATCCTGCGACATGCCCAGTGGCAGGCAAGAGTCTGGGATGGAGGGTGCCCCGATCTTGTAAATGCGCACGTCTGTAAAGCGCACATCGAAGGCATGTGGGTAGAAGGAGACCCCACGGAAGCCATAGAAGTACTCGCGGATCTTCTCATCACGCGTCTCTCGGCGGCAGTCTTTTGAGCGCTCCACCACACCCCCAGACTTGGGCAGGAGGACAACACGAACAAAATGTGGCAGGTCACGTTTCAGCTCATTGTAGAGCCTCTCCTGATCCAAAACAAGAACCACATCCACTTGGAAAGCTGAAGCACAGTGGACCAACGCCTGGTAGCCTGAGCCCTTTACCCATCCACAAGTATTGATGATACACCCTCCAACACTAGCTCTGCGATTCACCTCACATCGCTGGGAAAACACCTCGGCCAGGCATGATGTCAGCTATACACACACACACACCCAGAGAAAAAACAGGGGTATTACATGTTGTATGAAACATTACTTTACCATAGCTTTGAGAATATTGTCAATGATTGGACCATCTCATGCAGAACATGTAATTTAATGCTTCATTAATTTGATTGTTTCTGGTAAATAAATGCAGATATCTTGGAGGTAAAGAAGTTCTAACAGTCTATATAACAGTTTTCACCTTGTTGTAGAGTTTAATGTTGGTCCCTGGTGTGGTGGAGCCAAAGTGAAAGACAAGAGGAGCCTGTACAGAGAAGCCTTCCTCTACATCTGCTGGGCGTTCAATGCATAGTGCCGACATAGTCCCAGGAACAGAAACCTTAACATGTCACCGTTGAAAATACAAAAACATGAGATTTCTGTTTGTCACACTGACTACAGACAGCAAATTTAATATGTCCCAGTAAATATTTGTATCAAACTGTAGAGAGTTTGTAAATCATATTGTCTTACACTGCTTTGGCCAACATCCAACTCCACCAATGTGGGCCTCCTACCAAGCCTCACAGCATAGTTTAACAACAGTCGACACACTGTGGACTTCCCTACATCAGTTGGGCCCACCACCATGACCTAAATGGGGAAAAGCAACAAGTCATTGGAGGAAAAAAAGACCTTGGTCATTGTCTGCCAGATAACATTGATTTCAAAAGTGCATAAGAGGAGTGGATTGTATGGCACAGTGACATACCCGTGGTCCTCTTTCATTGTCTCTCTCAGCTTGTCGTCTCATTTGCTCCAGAGCAGCATGTGTATTTAGATATAATAACATAGGTGTGTCCTTGGAGACATATGCCACCTACACAGAGGAATCAAATATAAAGGCTCATGGGCTACAGTCTAACAAAGTCATAATTCTATTTGATACTGAGGTCTCAATTCAATAAATGTTAAATACTGCAAAACAAAGATTGTCTGAATGTGTCATGTGTAAAATATTTGTGCTAATGTTTGTTTATTAGCATATTCAACACTAAACATTTTTATAATAATGCACTTGCCATGCGCTAAATATGTTAGCCCTATGCTAATCTACATATTCATCACATATCTGTATTAGTTATTCTACTATTCTGCTGTTTAAAGATTCAGTTTGATCCTTTTTTATTGGCTGACTGTGCTTCTTGTTATTGTTACTTTTACTAGTTACACTTAGTCAATTACATGTGCTGAAATATTTTTTTTCAAATGATACATACACTTCTACTCAAATATTTGTGAGGATTTACTTTTTACTCAGTTGTGCTTCTGCATTGCTTTAATTACATCTTCAAATTTAGCTTATCATTTTATATCAAAATGATGACAAAAAAGAACATAGCCTAAGGGACTTGACTTTTATTGCCTATAGATGCTGGACCTATGAAGACATTTCAGTGCAATTATTTGGCTGTGTCTGAACATCACAAGACACCTATGAACGTCCAATTATTTAATAATTTGGTGCCTACATTCTGTGAGACAGCCATCAGTATTTTGGCAATGTGATGGTGTACTGCTGCCTTTGCAGCCCTATACCTGATCCTCACCTCAGTTTTGCCCGAGAGTGACAGGCTACATCCTTGCCAAGTGAACACAGCAATCTTTGAGCCTTGTCCAAATGCGTACTTCTTGTTTCTGTTCAGTTCTGAGCCAAACACCTCAGCCATGCCACTGAGGAGCTCCAGCTGGACCCGCTCTCCGGACTCCACTTCAAAGCGGAGCTCAGTCTCCTTATCCAGATCGAAACGTGTCCCTCCGCTCCCAGCAGCTCCGCCAGAGCTCCCACCTTCCTCACTCGGTTTCTCAGGGGCCTCTGTGCTCATGTCTGCAAGGACAAAATTAGACGATAGTTAGACCCATGCTTCTCAACCTTGGTCCTGAAGGTCCACTGGTCTGCAAACTTTACTGTTATATTCACTTTCACCACACCTGATCCTCTCTAATTAGACTAGGAACACCTTACTGAGCTGGAGTGTGTGCATTACAAGCAGGAAAAGCACTAAATCGTGCAGAGCAGGTCATTTCCAGGACCAGGATTGAGAACCACTGGATTGCCTCCTGCACACAATTCCGTCCTCTAATAAAACTGCACAAAACCAATGTATTAGCTGATTAGTTGGATCAGGTGTGATGCAGTCCAGGAACAGGGTTTGGAACCAAGGTGGTAGAGAAAAATATATATAATTAGCACAGTAGATATAGTGTAACTCAGTGTGTGCATTTGGACCCAGACTAAGACTGGCTGAAAAAAACTGTCCATTTATTTATATACTTTTAAATTCAAACTTGACACTTAAGCAAATGTAATTAATAAGTAATAATAACCATAAAGCATAACCAAGAGGAAGTTAGCTTCTTATTTATAAGTGTCTTATTCAAATCCCCCAATCCACCTTAAATGGTGCAGCACTTACATTTATGTACCAACAAGGGTAAGTCAAATTTATGGTTAAATGAAAGTACACTGAATGTCCAAATGTTTGTGGACACCCTTTCTAATGAAAGTTTTCAGTTACTTGACGTGGGACAAATTGCTGACACAGATGTACAAAGCTTGTCTTGTCCCTGTAGAGAAGTACTGCCAATAGAAAATGACTCTCTTTAACAGATAAACATGAACCTAGTGGTACTGTGCCAAGTGACAGGCGTGTGCTAGAGAGGAACTGGGGGGCAGTGAAACTGTGTTCCCTGGAAAATTGGTGTTTGATCCAGCACTTTTGACGCGTTGGAGTTGAGATGGGTGACCATCCAAAATCCTGACCTCACTAACTGTATTGTCGCTAAAACCAATTAAATCCTCATATCAATGCTGCAATATCTAACAGAAAACCTTCCATGGGCAGCAGCAACAGTTACTCCAACAAAACAGGACAAACTGTTTTTAAATATGCTTAAGCTTGGAAGAAACATTGAATAAACACATGTCCCTATACTTTTGTCAATAGAGCGTAACTCTTACGTCATTTAAGGTGGAACAAGCAGTTCAAATACGACTCTTAGGAATAAGATCTAACTTCAGCTTCCCCATAGTGTACCAATAAGTATAACAAGTAGAAAAATTGTCATTTTTAACAGAGATGTGAGGTAACGTTAGCTAGCTATAACTTAGCTGTGGGTTAAAGATAAAACGAATCACCTGCCCACTACATTTCTCTGTAAAATTAAACCACATGTGTTCTGTGGAATATGTATGTGTTTAGTTCTGGATAAAAAAAACACTAAATTTTCTACTATTCTCTTACTTGGTTAAGAGTAAAATGTCCAAACGCGGTCCGATGTTTTCAAATCAGCTACCTGCGCGACGAGACTCGGTCGCGTGGTGATGACGTTAGACAACAGCACGTGCTTCATGCTGAGTTCTTTTACAAATAAAAATGAACTTCCAATCAACCTTAAATCCACTTCATTCACGTCTCAAATGTGGTTATTTGACTGGACTTATTGAATGTATGTAATGTTATTTTTATACAGAATTTCTGTTAATATTGTTAATTTTGGTATTTTCTTTCATGTTATCGTAAATCATTAGTTTGTATCTTTATTATTTTCAGCTATTATCCAGTATTTCAGTAAGTACCTTATATTTACCCATTGTCCATTTTTTTAAGCTCCACTGACAATATGGGTGGCAACAACTGTCCTGGGAGGCAACGAATTCTGCAGTACTAATCCTGATCAAACACATCTGATTTAACACGACAATCACAAGATTTAATTGTAGTGTCAGAGGAGAGAAATCAATCAAAACTGTCCTCCCCTGACTTACCATATACAACACTTAGTTCTACAATTACAGACTGTAGTCCATTTGTTTCTTTGTACACTTTATTAGCCTCTTTTCACCATGTTCTTTAATTGTCAGGATCCACACAGAGCAGATATTATTTGGGTGGTAATCCATACTCAGGACTGCTATTACACAGATATGGTGGTGGTGTGTTAGCATGTTGCACTGGTATGAGTAGATCAGACACAGCAGAGCTATTGTTTTTAAACACCTCAGTACACTGCTGCTGTGAAAATAGTACACCAATTAAAACTATCCAGACAACAGTATTCTGCAACCATTGAAGGAATAGAGGATGATCAGTACAAACTGTGCAGCAACAGATGAGCTACTGTCGGACTTCACATTGACAAGGTGAGCCAACAAGGTTGGTGTGTCTACTAGAGTGGACAGTGTTTAAAATCTTCAACAGCTCTGCTGTTTCTGACCTTTTGATAAAGATGTCAGAATCATGGAGATCTAAAGGACATTTATTAGAATATTTTAGCAAACAGTTACAATACTTCAAAATAATAAAACTATTGTAAAATTGTGCTACAAGAACAGTGTGAATATACTACAGGAAGTGGGAAGAACAAGAAGTATTAATTGTAGAAGTATTTCTTATAAAATGATTACAGATGCTCCTGCAAATAATTTGTTTTATCCAGCTAAAAGCCATTTTCAAGGAAAATAACCAGGAAACTGCTCTTTACAACTGTAAAAAAAGGATAAAATACAAATTAGAAATGTGATTGGAAAATCCTTTCATTTTCAATTGACAATCACATTCCCAAAATATTAGTGATAAAACAAAATACTCCTTTCCCTTGTTAGGTTTGTAAAGGAAATTATGCTAACTTCAGATAACATCAAAGCTATTAGAACAATGCTTTTTTTAAATGAACATGCCACAAAAGGAGACAAATACAAATGTAAAAGTTTATTTTTTCCCCAAGAACAGTAAACTGTTAGAAAGCAAGATGCATTACTTCAGCCTTACTTCATTAGATAGAACAAAAATTGTACAGTTGGAGGAGAATGTTACTGCTGGAACAATTTTCAGTTTTGGCCCAAGAGATATCTTGCTTTATAAAATGTCATTTATATATATATATATATATATCACAGCATAAGTCAATGTGTAATGATGTACTTCTACTTAAGGCCACTAAAAACTATCAAAAGATTTTAAAAGTGTTAAGACTTCAAACCATGTAAAACAAATCAATCTGTCTGCAATGATCCAGGTCAGGATGCCAAACATGTCAGAACAGACAGGAAGCTGTCAAGCTGGTGCATTCTTGTCATTGTGCATCCCCAGAACCAAAGTTGAATAAACAAAGTTCTAGTTTATGGGGAGAACCCTGTTTAATGCCCATCCATAAGATCACCACTGTCAAAGAGGAAACAAAAGAAACGAAAGAATAAAAGAAAGTCTATTTTGAGAAAGGGTTTTGAGAATTTTAATGAATTAGGTATGAATAATGTTAAAATGTAGGGTGAATGCTTCCACTTCTTGATAAATAAGCTTTGTAGAGCCAATGCAAAACAGACAGTTCCATGCTCAGCTGTACTACTACCTTTACATTCCTCTACTCGCATGACCTCAAAGCTGTACCGATGGCAATTCAGATGTTGAACTTCCTAGGTTGTCTGGACATTCTTCAGAGACCACTTTTTGGCTTGATTTGTCCTTATTTTTTTGAGCTTCATTTCTTTTATCTTCCTTTGCTTCTGGACCATCTTCTGCACCTTCAGTATCCTTTTCTTCAGAATCTGAACACAAATTACATAAAAAATAAATAATGTTTATCACATTATAAGATGTGAACTTGCAAATTTTCTACCATCCTGCTCCAACATACCAGATTAAGCACCTGAAGCACACAATTACCTAATTATGTAACTTATGCAGGAAAACAGAAACTGTACTGACAGACTACGCATCAGCTAGACTGGCTACCTTATATTCTGTTGAGATATAAACCCTTCTATTATGTTCAGGTTTAATTTGTTGTGGGTCAAAGGTCACTTGCATAAATTAGTTATTTTAATGAAAAGGTGTTTCAAAACAGTCATATTAAAACAAAACTAAACCAATGGTTATCATTTTATTTCATTTTGAAGTTGTCTTAAACTACTGCTTCTCTAGTGTTCTGGATCAAATCTGACCAGGCTGTGGTTAAAATGATTTAAAAAAAAGCCCATGTAAGTGTACACAAAGCTGGGGAAGCATCTTTTTCAGGTTCCCATTATCTGACGGAACTGGGGGACACTGGACTCTGTCACATAAATCTAGATAGAATGATCCCCCCCATAATAGCTATGCTTTCTTCGTAATCGGTAATCCCAATTCACTGAAAAAAACCGACCCTAAATAACAATTCGTTCAGGAATCAGACTTCGAGGGGGTCACCCTAGTACTTACCAGCAGGCCGTGTTAATGTTCGGCAGCGATAACCGAGCCCGTGAAGCTCCCGGTGAACAGTTTTTTTGCTGATGTTTTTTCCAGAGACCGTCTGGAATTTGGTAGTGAGTGTTTCCAGCGAGGACAGGCGGTTTTTCTCAACTACACTCTCCAGAACTCTGCGGTCCGGCTCTGAGAGTTTGTGTGGTCGTCCACTGCGCGGCTGAGTTGTTGTTGCTCCGAGCCGTTTCCACTTCACAATCACATTACTCACAGTCGAGCGCGGCAGTTTAAGTAAAGCAGAGATTTCCCGGACTGACATATTGGAAATGTGGCATCCGATAACAGTGCCACGCTGAAAGTCACTGAGCTCTTCTGTACGACCCATTCTAGCGCTAAAGTAGACTTTGTAAATCGTTAATTCTTTCCTGTAGCTACTGGCTGTCAAAACAGAACAAAGTAGAACCGCCGCTCGCTAACCAATTAGCCCACAGTACCTGAAATGCTAATGTTTTACTGCACACAATCGGGTTGCTTTAGAAAAACACAGCTATAGTGGTTAGTTTTTAGATATCTTCGTATGTTCTAGATTCAAATCCAGGATGAAAATCAACGTTAGGCCGATTAGCTCTATTTGTTCTCATTCAAAGACTGACTCGCGCGCCCTCTGGTGTTCTACAGCCGACACACCCGAACACATCTATAGCGCCATCTGTCGCGCTGGAGGGGAAACAGTTTCCGTGTACAGCAGTGCCCGAGTTTGTGAACCTTTATCATTACCCTGCGTAAAGCTGTTCCAACAGTTTATAATCATATCAAAACTTTGAAAATGTTCATATTTGTTGGTAATCTAATTTCTAAAAGTTTGCCCCGTTTTGTCTAAAAGTCCCTTTATATTCAACATGCAAATTGACATTTCAAGCCTTGTTTATTGATTTTTATGGCTTCTATAGCTCATGGAAATCAGAAATCTATGGAGAGAGATAAGTCTCAAAACTATTGACAAATGTGTAAATGATAATCCACAAATTACACATATGTCAC